>CAEFZX010012379.1:0-126900 GCA_903066825.1 Alfaro cultratus | reverse complement strand
TTTTGTTTTTATGGGGTTGGTACAATTACAAAATTTTTTGTTTTTTTGCCCCCCTAATCCCTCCCCCCCCCAAGCCAAAACCATTGGTTTTCCTTTTTTTTTTTTTTTTTTTTTTTTTTTTTTAAATCTAATCATCTAAGTATCTAATTTAAAAAAAAAAAAAAAAATCTTAAATCGTTGGTCTCTGTCATGCCATGCTGTTCTGGAGTTAATGGGGCCATCTGTCTATTTTAGATGAAGCTTTATGTAACTGGATACATTTATTTTTAACTCATATTCTTGCCATGACATTAGCTAAGAGTGTCCATGAAATTTGGGGGTGTGCATGTTTGGGTCTTGCCTTTTGGCTACATTTTGTTCCCAAACCACATAAGTGCTTAACATTGATTTTTAGCTTGCTGTAGTGCTTTGGAGCAAAGCCTAAATAAGCCATTTACTCGTGACCAAACATGGATTAGTAGTATAACTAAAATCCCCTCCCAATCCCACCTGGAGCTTGCTTGTGTGCAACATGTCTCAACTTGCCCAGCAATCGCTGCCCAGGTGGAATTCAGTTCATTACTTCTACCCTCAGAGTAGTAGCTTCTGCTTCTGGAACTCAAATTCTCTTTTTTTGTTTTTTTGTCCCTCTCTCCTCCAGTTGTGTCCAGACTGGCCAGTGGGGCTGCAGTCGACCGGCATGAGGGCGACAGGCAGCGGCACACGTCTGTCTTCAACCTGTTAGACACAACCAGGGACCGGAGGGCTGAGGAGCGCACAGGTGCCACAACAGTGCAGCATGGCAAGGAAGAGGAGGAGGAGGATGATGGATATTACTACGATTATGAGTCTGACGACGAAATGTCTGGAGACTATGACATGGATCTGCCACGAGGTAAGGCAGGATCTTGAGTTACTTTCTAAACTCCTTCAGTATTTTTTGTCTGCATTCCATTTAATGACCCAACTGACCAAACTCTGAGTAAAGCTCTTTGAATGAAACTTAGCCATGAAAGTAGCTGAACAGACTGTGTGGTCAATGTTTTAGTCTTTACTTCTAAAAACAAGTGTCTTTATTAAGGTGTATGCCTTTATTTGCTCTCTAGCACTGGACATCCTCATGTACTGTCTGACTAGATCACTGTGTTATTACATAGTTACAACCAGCTGTGTTGGAATAAAGGTGCAATAGACATCAACAGAAATGACAACACTGTTGAGTCCAGACTTAGCTTTGAATGTTTTTTTTTGTGGCTTTATTGGTTCAGTTGCCATGTTGAGCAAAGTGCAGGCGCTTTTCGTATTTTGAACGAGCCTTATCATTAATAACTATACAAAAAGCTAGTCTTTAGTAAAGCTAGACTGCACTTATGTGATAGGGTTTTTTATTTTTGCATTGTTGGTGAAGTCACCATGACAATAAAACTGAAAGTCCTTTCATTAGCCGGAGTGAGATTGTTTGACAGTGAGAAAGTAAGAAACAAACTCGAGTCTCACTCTAGAGGCAACATGTCAGCCTTTGAAGGACTGGAATTTACTCATTTTTTTCTTTTTTTCATCTTTATTGGTTTAGTCGCCATGTCGAGCAAACCCAAAGACCCGTCATCCCTCCCGGAGCCCCAAAACACAGAAGAAACCCAAAGAAGGGGAAAGGGAACAAAGAAAGGGAAAGGCAAGGGAAAGAAGAGGAATCCATGTCTGAAAAAGTACAAGGACTTGTGCATTCATGGCACCTGCCATTACCTGAGGGAAATCCGTGCCCCATCTTGTGTGTAAGTACCAAAGCTCTGCAAGCACTTGGATATCACCTGCGGAAATAATGATCAGCAATATGAACTAATTGAGTACATGTTATTCTTGCAGCTGCCATCCAAATTACTCTGGCGAAAGGTGCCAGTTATTCACGCTCCCTGTCCAGACCTCGGAGGGCTACAGCAGGACCACGGCTTTAGCAGTGATAGCTGTGGTGCTTTCATCCGTCTGCCTCACCATCATCGGCCTCTTATTAATGCTAAGGTGAGTTAAACACAAAATAAATGCCATAAAGAACAATAAAAAGAGAGTGAAATAATCTGACTAATCCACCGTTTCTTTTTTAAAATTATTTTCAGGTTTCACAAGCGTGGAGCGTATGACGTAGAGAGTGAGGAGAAGGTGAAGTTGGGGCTGGCGTCCAACAACTGAAACCACAAACAGAGGTGAGTGGTTCAGAACTGACCTATTATCCCAGGCATTACCTAGAAGCTTCTTTGTACCTTCATTAGATTAACCTTGTATTTATTTATTTTTTTGTCATATCAGGCATAAATGCAGAAATTCTACCTCAAACTGGAAAAACAGAAGCGTACTGAAACGGGAGGTCCAGGAGGAAACATGAACGTATGCGGAGATGGGAGCTGAGAGCGCTCAGACCAGCTGTGGGCGACCGGATCAGTATCCCCACAGGCGTCCACTAGAGTAGGGGACATCTTCTGGGAGGCGAAATACAGAACGGCTTAGAAGTTGGACTGAAGATGGGATCGGCAGGAAGAAAACAAGAAGAAGGGATGATGTTTAGACTCTGCTCTGCTTCGTGACTGTGTGAAGAGAAAACGTTTCAAGTGGAACTGAAAACTTTAAACAGCAAGGATAGCTCAATTTGGACTCTTTTCTCTCATGAGAAAATGTTTTTGTATTTTTCCTGCACACCTTTTATTTTCCTGTACAGTAAACGTTATATTTATAAGTTTAATTTATTTATTTAAATGTATTTATAGGGATATTATTCCCTCAAGTAGTTTTTAAAATTGTAATGTTACAATTCTTTTTATATTTGCTATTGAGCAATATTTATTTATAAAACAAACAGGCAGAAAACAAAATCACAGAAAAGCTCTTTGCCTTTATTTACAATTTTCTTTGTGTATCCAACTTTATCCAATTCTGGCAAACCCAAAGTGATCCAAAGCACTGTAATTATTAAATTCCAAATAAAATGTTTATTTGGGTAATTTCTGTTTATTATTATATATTTTTTTATCTTTGTTTTTTGTTAAAATATAAACAACTCTTTGGAATCTACCAATATCATACCAGGTGAACTCAGTTGGAATGTAAAGCCAGGAGACCCCATTGTGATTTGGGGGCTTTTTGCTCAATGGCACATCAGAGTTGGAGATCAGGGAGGTCTCCTTCCCTTAGCTCGACTTTATCCTGCAGGCTCAGGGATTTGAAGGCCAGAAAGTTTCTGTGTTTGGCTTCTGTTTTCTAAAAATAAAAAAAGGTCAGCAAAGAGTTTTTTTTTTTTTACAAGTTTCCCCACCAACTGTACAGATACCACACTCTTCTCTTACCTTATGAGAACAGAATCCAGAATCAATACTGAAGTGAAAACTGGCTGTTTGGAGAGAAGTTGAATTGTTTTTTTGTCTTATCAGTGGAGAAAGTGTCACACTGCCAAAGCAAAAAAAAAAGAAAAAGAAGTGAATTAAGGTGTTCAACCCTTTCAAATTCTGATTTGTCATTGTTGAAGTGATGATTTGTGATTGATTTGTTAATTGCAAAATAAAAAAATATCTTGACATTTTGAGTGTTTCCTCATTATTACATTTCATTATGTTGGTGTGTAATTCTCAGTCATTCAGTATATGACAATGATGGGTGCTTAAGTACAAGGTGACTGGATTTCTCTTGTTGTTTCACCTCTTATCCAAAATGATTATTTTAGCTACTGCATGGTTGGAAGGATCAGTAAAGTTGTGGCCAGAGAAATCGCCCAAACGGGTCCGTTAAGGTCACACGAGTGACTGGCCGTACCCTCTATTCAGTTAATGTTGGGCTGTTGCCAATTGACAATCCAAACATTTTACCTAACAATGCCAACATGTCAGCTTTTTTGGCCACGTCAAGAAAAAAAAGTCCAATTGCCTTCTATTTGACCACTTGAGATTACTCTTCATTTCACAAATGAACAGATTCAGATGTTTTATGCTTTCAGCACATCTTTTAAGTGAGGTCAACTTTATTTTTGCCCTTTTATCAACTTCCTGACTTGGCCCACACATTAATGCCTGTATAGAGATACCATCGGTTTGCTCTTTCGTCCTGCTCAGGACCTGTAATTATAGTAAACACAATATTTTTATTTCCTTTCGCTGTGACGTATTTGCAACCTTTATTCGCCACAGCACCTGCATCCTGGCCTATAGGGCTATTATGTCCTGCTGCCTTTAAAAGGCAAATATTATTAGATTGATCTGTATATAGAGTTGTAAAGCTGACCCTATTTATTATGTTTAACTTCAGTTGGACAATTGTAGACTGACATTAACATGTTGTGTAAAGGCTTTCTTGAAATCAATTTGTTTACATTGTTGACAGCATCATCAGTTTCACTGATAGATTAACCTCAAGTATACTAAAATTTTCCACAGCTGATTTGTCCCCTTGAAGACGACGACTTTTCTGACATCGTTAAAACAGAAGCGATTTCTCCAACTCCAAAACATGGCATCATGACCACAACCAATCAGAACTCTGCCCACGATGTCCTTAGTTTATTACAGACTCACTTGCAGAAGAGTATATAAGATTTATTGATAAAAATCACCTTTTTAATGAAACAAAAAAGTATGAGTAAGCAGTGCTGACACTGCTTACACTGGTCAGCACTTTTCTTCTTCTTTTATTGCTATTCTCTACAGTTACCATCTGTAAACCAGTGTTGTTTTTGTTACGTCTTGTTTTATTGATAGTTTCAAATAGGTTTCTTATTATATTTGTAGTTTTATAGGTGAGCATTTTAAAAGCTCATTAGCAAGCCAAGGGCTTTCAAAGTAATCCTGCTGCAGGGTTTTTGGTTATAATAACAGCTCATTTTACTCTGTGTGTAACTTTTGTTTGATGTGTTATGTTCTCTGATTAAAAAGCAGCCCCTCGTGAGAGTGCTAACCTTTTGTAGCACAGATGTAAGGTGTGTAAAGCAGGGAACACCTGATGCTCACTTCGCAGCTTCGTGCACTTCATTACTCACACAGGCAAACAGCTGGTGTGTTCAAAGAGATGCACAGTGTAACATCAGGAGGCCCAGAGCGCCAAATCGGTTCAGAAAGACCGCAGAGGGCAAGTAGCAGCAGCCAATGTAGCTGTTATGCTTGCCTGCTTTTAACAGAGGTAGGGATGTAAAAAAAAAAAAAAAAAACCCAGCTGGACTCAAACGAAGCCAAAGTTTAGTCATCCCTTGAAGTCATCTCCTACACGGATGTTGTTGCACCGGTACTGTGTGTGCGTAATTTTGTGTGAGCGGGAATACCTCAGCTCTGACTCTATGTGGTTTGCTGGGGTTAATCAAATCATGAAAGGCAAAAAAATTCACTGTAAAGCATACATGTTTACCAGCTGATGCTACTCAAGCCTGTTTGTTGGTTTGACTGCATGCTTTCTATGTTTAGTGATTAAACAAGATACTCAACCCTAATGATTGCTCTGGTTGTTGTAGCTAAAAGCAGACGTTCAGCCTAACCAAGGGTGTGGCACCTAATTTAAGATGTAACTTTCATCATAACATCTGTTGAGAAATCGAAAAATAGAAGTTCAACTTGTTTTTTTTCCAGGAAAAAAATATTGCCCAAAAGCTTTGTTTTTTTTTGAAAACACATGAAAACAAAAGCACAAATGTCATTGCCAGTACTTTCAGGTTGTATAGAACTTCTCAAAAGAATTCATACCCCCTTCAACCTGTTTGACCTGTTGTCACATTTCATCCACAGCCTTTTAATGTTTTTCATAGCATGTTTTCTTTTTTTTTTTCTTTTTTACTTCTTGTGCAATAGACCAGCAGAAAGTATTGCATACTGTAAGTCAAAACTTAAAGGAAAAGTTTTGAATTTCCTATTCTCAGACAATTGAAGATAAGACGTCCCAAGCTTGGTATACTGTTCTAACAAATTATACTTATAAAGTGCTTTTTAAAATACTCGAAAACACTTTCCAAGACAAGGAAAATGAGAACAAGATAAACAAATTGCTGCAAAGTAAATGTGGGAATTCTGCTTTATCGCATGAAATAAAAAAGAAAGACAGTGAGGTTTTTGTTTTTTAAAGTTGCACTGTGACAACTGCCTTTTGCACAGCACTGTATGTGTGTATTTGCAAGACACACACACATTTTACAGTAGTGAAGCCGGCTAATCCGGGCCTCTCAATGTCAAGTAGCAGAACGCCCAGAAATAGTGATGTAGAGTCATGCTCACATAGCTGCTATTCCTGGGGCTGATTGTCACTGAAGAGCTAGAATGCTGAGAGAAAACTGGGAGTTCGCTGCCCGCTTTTCCTGGGACGACTGGTGACTCTGAGCCCAGAAATCAAACTGGACACAATATCCCATTTTCCCTTGTAGGGTTGGGTCCACAGAGTCTAAATATGTGGTTTGCACTCACCTTCTTGGTGTTTTTCAGCTTTCCTAGAGAGACAGAGAGAGAGAGAGAGAGAGAGAGAGAGAGAGAGAGAGGGAGAGGCTCAGAGGGAATGTTTTCACAGCTTGGGAGGCATTTCCTTACAGGTTGTCCAAAATTCATGAGCAAGATTCATTGTGTGCCAGAAGCCTTTGGGAAATAACAGTCATAATGGTATTGGTTCATTTCTGTTTCAGGATGGTAAACAATATGCTATGAACAGAAAGACTACAGGGAAATGTAAAAAATAGTAAACAAAAGACATTTACAAAAGCCACATTTCTTTACTACCATCTGAATCCATTAGTGTTCGATTGATATATTGGCGAACAGAGTGCAGTGGTCAGGTACTGTAGCACTTGTAATGCATTGCATTAGTGTAAGGAGGTTGAGTTTGTTGTGAAAGGTGCTTCCTGTCCCGCTGAGAAGCAACAATGGGTAGTTTCCACCCTGACATGGAAGTGCGCACGCCAACAGTTGCAAATATAATCATGCCTTTACCGGATCTCATAAACGGGAGCGCTTTATTACCTGGAATCAACAAATGTGTGTGTATGCGTGTGTGGGTGTGTGTGTGTTTTGGAATCAGCCTGAAAACATCAAGAATACAGTTTGGTGCTCCAACGAAGTCAAGTGAGTTTGTGCGATGCGCCCAAACTATGATTGGCCTTTGTGATAGTTAACATCGGCGCACCACTGAGGCCTGATTGATGAGGTGGTGACAGAAACACAGACATTGTTGCATGACAACTGAGAGGCTACGATGGATGAGTGCGTTGTGCGGCATCTGTGCGACCCCGTTTACACAAAGCCAAACCGCAGGAGAGGAGGGCGGGTTGCAGAGGGCGACAGGAACCCGCTGAATGAGTGAAAGGTCAAAAAGGTAACATGAGAAGGAGGAGAGCAAGATGAAGAGAGAAGGATGGAGAACGGGTCAAGCTGAGAACCTCTAGTTAGTAGGGTGCTGACTGGACTTCACTTACATTAAATAAAAAAGAGGTTAATCATAGTACTCTGTAAGTAACCATTATAACCCTCCGTCTTCCTCTTTCTGGCCTTTACCCTCCTCTTTCCTGTGAATTAGCTACTCATTTTCCTTATTCCGGCCCTGAATGACTCCTGTATTCTCTCCCCATTTCCATATCCTTTTCCTGTCTTCTCTCACTTTACCTTCTTTGCAACTGAAGAAACAGTATGGTCATAGTAATACACAAGGAAGTTATTTAAGGCTAAACTGAAATGAAAATATGCATCTCATTCAGTTTTGTGGTTCCTCTATTAACCACAAAACCATCTTCCTCACCACAGCTGAAACTGCTTCAAAGACATATACTGCTGTTCTTTGCCATTACTTCAGAGTAATAACAATAAGACTTCTGTTTTATTACTCAGGACTTCAAGTTGATGAACTCTGCTTATTTCTCAAATGGTCAATATGTTGTTTTTTTTAGTAAATTAGAAGCTTTCTGCTGTTTTTTAGTCTTAATTTCTTGCACGCCTTGGTTAACAGTAGGACTTGTGAAAAAGTACTTTTTTACTTTATGTAGTTCATTTAAGAATTCAGTAATTGTTGCTTTGCTATTGTTTTTATTATTATTTTTTCCCTGGGTTGGTCTCAAACTAATGATCTCTTACAACTTCTTCCTGAGCTTCAATGTAATGATTTATTTTGTACATCTCACAGTTTTGTTTTTAGATAACTTATCTTCAAAATACAACAAAGAAAATTGCTAAATTTGATGAATTTGAGTATTTGTTGCCTGCTCTCAACAACACATCAGAGTTGAAGATAAGAGGAGGGCAAATACTCTTTTATTATGCGGTCTCAGTGATTTGAAGGCCAGTAGACAAAAGCCTTCAGTTTCTGTTTCATACAAAAAGGTCAATAAAGGTGATTGCAGTTTTCTGTGCGTGTGGTGCAGCCGCTCTCACTACGTGAGCAGAACAGAGTATCAAATGCACAGCAGCAACAACTGGATGTGAGACCGAGGGGGGCTGTTTCTGAGTGATGAAAGTAAAAGTTTTACCTTCTTTCCGTCTTATTTTCTTTAACATATTATTAAGTTTGTGAAAAGTAGAAATGGGCTGCCAGATAAATTGAAGAACTGTTATAAAAATACTAATCAGTTTCACAAAAATAAAAACATTTTAACTATGGTGGCATGTATTGTATATGATAACAAATACTGTCAGAGAGATATTGTGGAATAAATAAAAAAATAAATTCATCTAAGTTATAATTTCTTTTGTACAAAGATGTCAAATTTAGCCATGGACTTATTATACTACAGGGTATAATAAGTCACCCTGACTCCTGTGTGGATGTTACTGATTAGCTTAAAATAATGCTGCTTTTGAAAGTTTCTTTGAAATAGCTTGGACTCAACTTTCATCTCACGAGAACAGTTTAATTTGTCCCTGTATGGGTTTGGGTTCACAATAATGATGATAACATTACTGTATACTTATTAGCCAAAACCAAGAGTTGGGAAAATAAAAGTAACCTAAACAAAAGAATTTGAGTTTATTTTATCCCAAGTCTATTAGAATGAGAAAGTGATTTTTATCCAGAAACAAACAAGAAAGAACCTGCAGCTTCACAAAGAAAGATCCGCTGCAAATGTGCTTCATCACTGTGCAGTTTTGAACATCAGACATTCGAAACCCCAGGCATGCCAGGAGCAATATGTTCTACAGGAGATAACTATGTGGACCACGAAGAGGTTTTACACACTTCAAAACCTTCTGCATGGAAATTTTGCTATTTTAAGTGAAAAGTTAAGCAAGGCTGTCAAGAGTAATTTTTGCCTGAGACCCCTTGGTTTTCTGATCGCTGTGTTGTGTCTGACAGCGTTGCTGAAAAAGCATCGCCGCTTGCTCCCGAAGCCAAGAGCAGCTGGGCCGGGATGCCAACAGATTCCCCGTTGCTGATGTCACCCTGCTGGGCAGACACTTGTTATGTATCATGGTCACACTATTAAATTCTCACTGGAGTCTATTTAGGCCCTACTGAGCCCAACGGCTGCATCATGTTACTTACTCTGTAAAATGAGAGGACCGAGGGACTGAAGCTGGGTTTAAAAGGGAAAGCAGGCAGGTGATCAGAGGGCAAAGGAGAAGAAAAACAGAGGACTGAGAGCACTTATTTAGCCAATCTGGTCTGACACCCACTCAAACACAATGAAGAAAATCATTCAAACGACAATGTCCCGGAAAGTAGACAGGAAGGTGTGATGACTCTATGCTTGACTCATCTGTTTTCCTCACTCCTTACAATATAGCCTGCGGTTCTCTGTTAAAAAAAAAAGAAGAAAATCCTCTCATATCCGCCCAGGGTGCACATGCATGTGGAGGAGCAGGGGCATTCTGGTGGTTTTAGAGGATCAGCCAAACGCGTGCAGGCTGGCTGAGTTGGCCGACACCGCAGCTTATGACAAAGGAGGGGCCGTCAGATGAGAGGGGCAGGCAGCAGGCTCCGGTTACCTCAAGGAGCAAGCTCCATGCTGTTCCTCTTCATTGTGTTTCCTTTGCGGTTAAGCAGTGTTTGTAACTTCATAACCCTCTGACACCGTTCCTCACTCCCACGGCAAACACTCTTAAGAAATCTTCATTGTCATACTTTGATCCTGAGAGGACTACAGGAAAACAAAAAGTTCAGGGATTTTCCCTGTGGAGAAATACATCTTCATACTTAAGCAGTGACTTTACCAAAAGGCAAACTGAACTTGCCTTGTTCCATGCAAAACAATGATTAACTAGACTACTTGGTAGGCTTATACTTCTTACCCTTGTTCACTAAAATACTTATTTCTTCCACGTAATAGCTTAATACCCATTAACTTCAGTTGCATTTTGACTTGTAAAGACGACAGTTGGGGATAAAATAGTGACACCACAACAGATATAGCCTTAAGAATGTATTTATTCAACCAATAAGTTTGTGTCCTACAGGAAATGAAATGGGCATTTGTCTTTTTTGTTGTTTTTTTTGTTTTGTTTTGTTTTGTTTAGATGACACATGTTGTAATTTAACACCATATAAATAAACCTAACAGAATTAAAATGGAACCAGCTTATTTAAAAAGGTAAGCTATTGAAAAAAAGGTATTGCTTAGTTTTAGTAATTTATTTAAAAATGTCATGTATAAAATTAATATTTACACATTTTTCAAACTGTGACAATATTTTTTTTTAGAGCAATCCAGAAATCAAATCCTTTTAATAACTGCTGATCAACTTGGGTGATGATTTCCAAGTCTGAGGATGGAAGACCTTCTGGCCGCCATCCTAGTAATGTTGGTCTTAACTATAACTGTAAAAAAAAAAAAAAAATAAATAACAGTCAATTTTGGTTAAATGTACGTGACACCAAACAGTAGTAGCAATGCTTCAAAATTCACATTTGGTTCAGTATCTTCAAACTACTACGAGCTTTTCTTCCTCTTTTTTTATATAATACAAAATACAATTTGTTATACTGATTAAATTACATGCATCCCTCATAGATGAAAAGTAAATAATTCCAAATATTGTCCCAGGAGGATTATAACTATTTAATAAAAGTAACTTTCTGGCAACATCTGGTAATTTTGGGAAGTTATATCAAAACTTTATAAATCATAATCCTCAGGCAACGATTATGGACACAAATGAAAGATTTGAACAGTTTATTAATAAGAGAAATTTGCTAGTGGATTTCCTCTATGTTTTGGGTGTGATTTCACACCACTAAAGACAAGAGGTAATTGGTTATTGAAGACATAATAATATGTTCGGCACATTGACATATGCTGGCAGAATTTCCAAGAAGGAAATGTCAATCAGAGCTGCAGATTTACCTGACATGTTAAAACTTAGAGAAATTGCAATGACGGGAGAAAGTAATCAATGTTGTCATCTTAACGTTCACCTATTGTATATCACAAGCACAGGTTTTCTGAAAAGCACACAGCGCTGGTCAGTGCTATTATATTTCCAAAGAACCTTTAAAACCTGCAGTATTGTGTTATTGCTTGTCACAACAGACTACATCACTGTAGAGAGTCTGACAATTCTCAAAAACAAGAAAAGTGCACTTGACAGATTTGCAGGATGTTCGGTTGACTTTTGCTCATTACGTGATTGAACCAAGAGCCAGCCACATGTTTTTAAGCTCTTTGAATTTCTCATCCATTTGCATTCATCCCTCTGACTCTGACAGATTTATACTCCCCTCTAACCTGCCTAAGCGTCCCACAGACTGTTAGAGGTCTGTGACCTCAGCAAGACTTCTCTCTCTGTTGCTCCCTGTCTAAACATCTACTCACTGAAACTCTGTGTGTTGCTTCTTTCTTGCTATAGCCTTGGGACAGTGTGGGAGCTGGAATGCAGAAGGAGTGCTCAGCTTCTGGAGCAGAGAAAGGCTGAAAAGGGGGATTTTTTTTCCTTGGATGAGATCATGGATGATGGCGCTCCCAGAGCGGGAGTTGAGCTTGTGGCAGACGCGCCCCTGACCTCCCTCTGCACACACACACACACACACACACACACACACACACACACACACACACACACACACACACACACACACACACACACATTATTACATATCCTCACAGGGGCTATGCAATGACTCCCATTCATGTTTCATTAATTTCTACAGCCTGACTCTGACCCTTACCCTAAACCTAACTAACACTTAAACTCAATTCATGTCTTAAACCTAAACCTAACCCATAACCCCAAAAAAGCACTTTTTCCTTGGGCCCATAAAGAACAGTCGCTTCTCACAAAGCATGTATTAGGAAAATGGTCCTTACGCTGTGGCAAAGACATGTCAACACACACACACAAGCACACCCCCACGTATTGACAGGATGAGCACGGTTCATGAAAGCATAGAGACGACATCTAGTTTTCATCTCTACCCATTACACCACTGCTAATCTCAAAATCCAGATTGTCCTGTCTTTATCAACATGCCACACACAGCGGCTTTGCAAAAGTCCCCAGTGGACCACTTTAGCGGGCTCAGCCATGCGAGGAGCTCTACTCTAATCTACCCCATTACTGGCAGAGAGATGGAGGTGATTAGTAAACCATGACAATTAGCCCGCTCAGCACTCATATGCTGACACAGCGGAGTCGACGGCAATACTGTCTCATCTTGAGGAGTGATCTGTTATGTGGTGCTAAACTGTGTGGATGAGGAGTCTGTGTTCACACAACAGCAGTCGAGACGGCAGGATGATGCTTATTGTAATTCGTCAGCCCCTTGTTACCCGTATGTGAGTCACGGAGACCGGCACTCATGGCTTTGTGCCTCGGTGTGAAAAATATATCTTTCCTTAGCCCCTCTCTCTCCAAACGTGACTTTTGGGAATTTGACAAACCAAAGCTCTGTCAGGGGACATGAGCCTTAGTCTAAATGTGACACATCGCTGTGGGAGCAATTGTTGTTTTTATAGATCCTCTAATCATTCCTCTATGAGCTGGAATAACTGGAACCAGTGTTAGTGCTTGATTACAGCAATGAAGAGGAATAAACTCAGTGTCTAAGCTGACACATTAAAAAGCAACAGTTTACTCTTCAGCAGTATGTTGTTGATTAGCTGCGGTCTTGATTGTTGACAGTTAGTGGGGTTTGTCTGTCACTATCCTGTGGTCAGTGGACTGGCTTTACGATGACAAATCCTTTTTGCACTACAGTAGATTTCACTGAAAAGTCCATGGTTGGATAAACGATTCAGTCATTTTCTGTTGAACTGCTCTGTGATGCAATGTCACTCAAAACACAGGAGTAAGCATCACATGTGGTGTTGGCCAACCAAGTAAATAAGCCTTTATGCAGATGATAATGGGCTGAACCAGAAAAATCAGATTAGAACACTATGTGGCATGTAGTCACGCCTGTATATTTTTTATGTAAGAAAACTGAGGAATTTCTCCACATTTTAATAAACAGCAATGTGATTATGTTCATGGTTTTGCTTTTTCAGCTTTCAGTACTGTTTTTGATTTTACCTCACTGCTAACTCTTCTTTGGAAAACTGTTTTCTGACAACAACAACAACAAAACAAAGCCAGCAAAAGCAGTTTTATCAGATTATTTGTTTGCCAAACAAGCTTATGTTGTGGCCTAGTTTTATTAATTTTGTTCATTTGACATCAGCTAAAGCCAATTGTGTTGCTCTGATTGACATGATCAAGATTGGCCTTTCAGGTTTCAGTAGAAGGCAAACAAACAGATTGTACTTTGTATTGTATTTTCCATGGTATTCAAATAATTTCTCTCACACTCGTCAGATACCTGCCTTCGTAGCTAGCTTTGTTTCATCTTCTGTAAGAAACGATGATTGGTTCACAATACAGGTTTGTTGGCTGCTATGAGTTCCTTTGCACTAATTATAGACACCTGACTGACATCTTCATCGTCACTAAATTCTGTTCCGCCTAAAATGCCCCGATGGTATTTCTGTTGTTGTCTAAATTTGCTCTCAGCTCAGAGACTGTGGAGCAGCTATGCGTCACTGCAAGAAAGGCCTGGGAAAAGAATGAGTTTGGTAAACCACTGAGCCGCAGTCCAACTGACCTTAACATCCTTCTGTTTCTGTGTGCATCAAAGTTGTGCTTTCCAACTTGCAGTGGGGTACAGCGTCACCCTCTTGGCTACCAACAAAATCCCCACATCAGTCAGAAGGAAAAGCTGCCAGGAAGTGATGCTACCACATCAGTAGTCCTTGTTTAAAAGCATTAGATCACCCTGAGCCCTTTTCAGTAGGAGTTGAAATTAATGAGAAGGAGAATAATGCAACGTGAGTAAGTATTAACTGCTGTCCACAACGAATTTCCTGTAGCAGACAGGAACTGTGGGTTTGAGAGGCTGGTGTGACAAAGAGACTTCACTGCAACTCTTTATATAGAGACACATAAAGGGAAACTTGAAGTTTACAACAGTCAAAGTTTTCATCCTTTACTGTAATACATGAGCTCAACGTTTTTCTCTAGAATTAGTGCCAGTCCGCTCTGTCCATCTCTATAGTAACTGCAAGCAATGCCAGGCAGGGAAAACAACATCATAAAAGCTGACTGCAGTGCTTCACAGTCATTATTGGATACTATAGCGGTGTTGGGTGGGAGTAATTGATTGCAGATGTTAGTGAAAGAACGTTTTTGTGCATGTATGTGTCACTGTTGTTATATAGCTGACAGTAGAGATGCGTTATGGGTTTTTGCTCAAAGTTAGTCCATCGTCCTCTGGAGCTCCAACATCATAGTTCCAACACGTTTCATTTTCTTGTCGATGTTATGAGGGAAATGCAGGATGAAAAAAAGACAGTCTACCATTACCATTCCAGCAGCACAGATAGTTTTTGGTATACATTCTTTTTTATATATATTTTTGCCTTGTAATTGTTATTGCACAGTGACAAAAATATTACAGATACAGAAAATTTAAACTGTACCAGAGAGGAAGCACTAATCTTCTTGACAATTATACAGCCGTAGCTTTACAATAAATCTGTGAATACATACATTTGGTCAAGAGGGTCTGGCTCCAAAAAAGTCTTCAACAACCTTTATCTCTAGTGAGAAAATACTGAGAAATACATTCTCAGCCAACAGCTCGAGGTCCAGAGCTGTTAGGCTCTGATCACCAAGGAAATTATGCTAACTTGATGCTAACTTGTTTTCAGACATGCAACGAGTAAGTTACCAAAATGTTTGCTATGGCATGCAAGTGTACCCAGTGATTATAGCAACTTAAACGATTAGTTGAGTGGACCCCAGTTATTTGCAGGTTAGATGTTTGCAGATTAACCTATTTGCAGATTGTTCTGTGGGATGTAACACAGAAAAAATTATTCAAAAGAAAATGCAGCTTGGGAAGCTGCAATACCAAGGCACAGTGCTATGTGACATGCTAGCCTTTGCAAAGTTGCCAACTCTCTGTACTGATTGGTTGCATTCCCAAAAGTGAAGATATGAAAGTGATGTGATCCATTTTAATTCAGTAAGGTTGGAAAGCTAGTGGTCTCTAATCAACCCTCCTCTCAAAGTTATGGCTGCTGTACGTATAAAATAAGATGATGCCTGCAGGAATTACCTGCTTTCATTAAATTCCACTTTATAATCTTTAATTGTTATAGTTTAATTCTATAAAATGCAGTGAAGTATTTTAATATATTCTTTGGTTGCTGTTTGAGGTTAGCTGTGAAAATCTTCACTCATATTGTAAATTAACATCAGTGTAGCATTCATCTCAGCTCCAGCTAAAAGAGACAAATGTTTGCTAATAATTGAGCTTTAGAAGACATGTTGTATTTTTGGACAATTAGACATGTTCTTTAAAATGCGTCACATGACACTTAATTATCTAAATAGCGTCACTGATTGTCATAAATGAATGTGGAGTTGCTGATTTATTAAAACCCTTAATGACATACTTGCTATGATAAGGATACCTTCAAATTTATTTAATAATTGCTGACATTTGTGTTGCCCCTCTGCAGTTCTTGACTTGCACATTCCTACATTTTCTCTTTTATTACATAGTTTTCCATTCTCTTATCTTGACATCCAGTTCTCTAAAAATAACCCTTTTATCAAGACCATTGTGTCTATTTATGCCACAGAAAGCAGCCGAACAATCTGTCTCACACTTACTCCTTTCTTTTGCGTTTTATTAGTTTCTTCCTGGTATTTTTTTCGTACTTTTACAATCTAAACTCTGCACATTGTTGTCTCTGAGCTATAAATGACACAGCAAAAGAAAAAAAAAAGAAAAGAACTATGTTTATGTGATTTGGAAGCTTTTGTATGTGACACTGGGTGGATCCTCAGGCAATGGGAGATACGCTGTCTGCACTTAAACAGACTTTTCCTCCTGGCTGATTACTCCAGAGTCATAAACGGAAACCCAGAACAGGACACCAATCCACAGACAGACACAGACTGAAGCCTACAAACTTGACGACACACCGCTGACCCCACACACCCAAGAAAAGGCCGGTCTTGCATAAACACTAAGATTGTTCATTGTTTTCCTTATTTTTCCAGCCAGCCTTGTCGTCACTCAGGGTTTTCTTCCACTTGTCTGTCAGTTTGGTTATTTTCAGAAACTTTCTGCTGAGATGGGTGTTTGTGGCTTTAACTTTGTTGAACACACTAAATATATAATTTTCTCATAGAGTTAAAAATAAGCAAAAAAGGGAAGCAGAGGAAAATGAGGATATGCAGTAATAGCAACAAATGTCTGAACATTCCTTAGAAATAGTAATACAAGATACCATCTAGGTTTGTATGCAAAGAAGCACACATGGGACGGAAGGTGAGGAAAAAGCATCATGAAGACCAATCAAAACAACTGATAAGTAGGAAGAACGTTGTGGAGAAGTGTAAGTGTTAGGTTCTAAAATAATTTCCCAAGAGTGGCAAGATTACAGCTCTTAAGCTCACAAGACGTCTTCCTTTTTATGGTGCCACTGACCATGTAGGAAGAAGGTACTCTGGTCAGATGGGACCAGAGTACGTTATCCATGCAACACGATAACATAATTAGTTACAGGAAAAGGCTTTGAAGATCTGTATCAACATTTCTTTCCTTCTTGGTTACAACATTAAAATAACTGTCGTTATATAATTTTTTGCCAAACTTTGCAAGATTGTTATTTAGAACTTCTGATACAGCACTGCTTTGTTGAAGTACATGGTAGTACTCTCTTTCTCTCTCTCTGCCAAAGGAGCTGGGAAATGAATTATGGGCCTCTTTAGAAGCTGTTTTTATTGAGGTAGGAGGCCAGTTCCTGTAGACGTTTCAATAGAGATTTATCATCTGTAAATTGACCAGCTTTTATCTTCCACACATTCCTTCCAGGTGCAAACATAGGGTGTTTCAGTATTTGTTAACAGGGTCAGCCAGAGTTCCCGTGGTGACAATAGGATAGTTTACTCTAATACTTATATTATATAACTGAACATGTTTGTGTATTAAAATTTAACATGTTAAGCAGTGTGACCACCAAGAGGAGTAAGTGAGGATACATTTTTGAACTTTTTTTGCTGCAAAGGGCCATATTTCATAAACTACACAACAGCTTTGAGAAAGTGGTTGAGATTTACAGAAAATGAATTTGTTTACACTCACTGTAGGTGAAAAAACTCAGTGTTTTTCTGGCTTAAAAACAATGTCAATGTTTGGTGGGAATAATTTTGGCAAATGTGACAGGCTTGCTCACGAGATTACATCCTGGCCAATGTTTACTGTATACTTTCAGACTTGCACATGTTTACCTCTTAGACTGACGAGGTGATAAACTGAATGAAATCAGCTTCCTCTTAGGTCATGACACACCAGTTTCTGGACAGGAAGAGCTAAAACGGTGGTTGGTACCTGCAGACTTCTTGATTTTCCTGTCCATGAGTAACTGCGTTGAGGTTTAAAATATTACATCTCTGAGCTCTCATACCATCCGTCTCAAACAATGCATGAGTCCAATCTGCAAAAAATCCTTCAAAGCTGATTCATTGTGCCACATTCTGACCTATATTACTCGGAGAAATGACATCTGAGAATGGAAAACACATTGACCACTTCCCTTCTTTATTTGAAGCACTGTGGGTAGATCACCATCTTGATTTTTCTTTTGCAGTGATGCTTTGCAGCTAATGTGGTTTTCTTCTTTTAATTCTTTTGTATTTTGATGTCAAAAGTCCCCCACTGGCTCATTTCCACCTCCACGGCAATTATTTCTCACAGTTTTCGTTTGTCTAATTTGGTTGGGTTTGTGTGGGCTCTCTTAGCTGTGTCACTGCATTCTTCCCAGACCAGGTCCTGCAACGATGTCCTCAAAACAGCACCGAAAAGAAGAGCTGAAGGCTGAAAGAGGCCAAAATGACAAAACAGAGGTGGCCCTGTGAGATCACCCCTTCCAGTGATGGCATGGGAATGTGGCAGACCACCCCCACAACGTACTGCAGGATAATTCAGACCTATAAAAGAACACAAATGTAACATGGTGAGTGTTTATTGTCTCTTTCAGTTAATAGCAGAGTGTGGTTTGAGAGGATGTGGCCTCGCCAGCTCTTGAGTTAACAGTGGATATTCAGGTCGTCCTCGATAAACAGTGAGAAGCTGAAACAACAGTGTTTGAAGTTTGTGAGGAAATGTGTTGAGAGGACGAAGGGGAAGTGAAAAGGTGGGGGCGGAGGAAGATGCTCCAGATTTTTCTCCGCTGGGTCAGTTTCAGATGATGTTTGTGCGAGAGTCCTTTCAAATAAATAAGTGGGAGAAAGAAAGATGTGCAAAACTAAAACATGCTAAGAATACCACAGAGGTGAGCGATTCACATTTTCACATTACTGTCTTGGGTTTGGTCACACCTAATGGGAATTTAGGCTTTGACGAGACTACCTCAGCTTTATATCTACTTTCACCAAACATACTTCCTGGTTGCTCCTGGATTACAAAAATAAATAAAGCAAACAAATAAAAGCTATTCCCCACCTTCATGTTTATGAGCTGGGCCTGGTTTTAAAACAGGTCTTGGTTTTTTATGACCTGCTTTGTTTCTATGGAATGCTTATAAAACCTCACAACACGTTTACTATACTCTGAAATATGCTCCTGCCTCATCTGCTGACATGGAAGGTCTTACTAAACTGCATCGCTATTTACTATTTCAATGGGAGACATTTGGGCACCTGGCCTTTTAAAGATAGATAAAAATGATTTGCAGTGGTCGATCACTTGTGCATTTGGAAGCAGTTGTGGAGGTGCTTTAAAGACCAGGCAGTGGAAGAAATGTAATGGACACAATTAAGCAGCAGCATCAGAGGTGAAGTAATGCTCCCCATTAGTGTTTTGTGACTTATAGATTCAAAAGCGTATTTTGATGGTCCACTTAGAAGAATGAGAAATAAATAAGTATAAAGTGTGTGAGTTTTACTTATTCAATAAACAAAAATCTTTTCCCCTTTAACTACTAAAGCTGGTCCAGGCAGAAAAGCTTGTTCTTCAAATGGTTGAAGGGAAAAGAGAAATCCAGTTTTGCTCCCCATCAATCCCACTGCTTTTAGGCCTTAAAACATCCACTCTACAGGCAGATTTGAATCTTTTTGTTCACTTTGGTTTGTTTTCTGTAATTAGCTGCTGGAAAGTCTGTTTCTTAAGAAATGAGCCTGATCCACTAAAAAGGATTCATTTGATGCTAAAAAAAGGATGCAACAAAAAAAAAAATCTTAAAATCCAGTTAAATACAGCTCATAAAAATATGAAAATAGTAATAGAAATGAAATGGCATAATAGTGAAATAGCATAACAAGATTAAGACAACTTATGTATTTTTTTTCCCCTTAGCATATACTGTTGGAATATGTCTGTTAAACCTTGGCTAAAGATTTATCTTTTTTAAAAAAATTAAGTCTGCTTAGATCTCTTGTTGGTATGTATTAATCAATAGATCAATCAGTCAAGTTTATTACCATAGCACATTTCAACAACAAGGCATGTCACAGTGCTTTACATCATGAAAACATAAAAACATCATAAACACATCAAATAGTTACCAATTGTGAAAACCAATAACAGATATTACATTTTGTGTCATAGTGTCATTGTCAAAATCATCAATACATGTCAAGGTGCAATCAGAGGAGTAATTCTAAGCAGGTGGGTTTTTAGTCTAGATGTAAAGGAACTCAGTGTTTCAGCTGTTTTGCAGTTTTCTGGAAGTTTGTTCCAGATTTGTGGTGCATAGAAGCTGAATGCTGCTTCTCTGTGGTTGGCTCTGGTTCTTGTGGTTCAAAGCAGAACCACAACCACAAGACTTGAGAGGTCTGGAAAGATGACACAACAACAAATCTTTAATGTATTTTGGCAGTAAGCCATTCAACGATATATAAACTAACAACAATGTTTCAAAGTCTATTTTCTAAGCTACAGGGAAGACTTTAGAACAGGGCTTTAGTGGTTTTAGTGAGAACGCAGCATTCTGGAACAGCTGCAGCTGTCTTATTTGTTAGACAGACCTAGGAAGACAATGTTGCAAGAACCTCAATAATTCTCTAGATCTTTCTGGGACATTAGTCCTTTAATCCTGGAAATGTTCATGTTATAGAAGGCTGACTTTGTAACTGTCTTTATGTGTCTCTTAATGTTCGGGTCTGAGTCCATCAGTAAACCCAGACTTCTGTCCTGAACACTAGTTCCTAGCTGTAATAACTTTATAAAGCACATCAACTCTCTCTGACGAATGGTGTTTCATTTAAGTCGGCAGGAAGGCACAAGATGGAGCAGAAGTTTGTGGTGGTTGTGCACCAATCGGAGGAAGGGCAGCAGGCAAAGTGTGCCAAGTGTAGCCTGGAGCTACCTTCTGCTGTCTATATTGAGTCAAAGCATGCTTTACAAAAGCAGGTCTGACTCACAGACATGATACTGTGTTACAACAATTTGTGCTCTCTCTTCACCGAGGGCCCAGTAGAGCCAGCTGGAGGAACCTGAGTAAACCTATAAAAAGGCAGCAGCACTCAGGTGACTTCAAAGCTCCATTAACAAAGATATCACTTAGCACTGATGGAATGTTTCTCTTCCAAAGAAAAGCTTTCATGAGCTTTCAGGTTGAAGATGACAGAGAAACGTTTGATCGCTGCTTACACAGCTCAACATGGTTTTGGATGCTGACTGAAACAAAGGTCAGAACAGGAGTCTGTTGTCCATATGTTGAGATTTACAAAGACCTGATCTTAAGGTTGCCACAGAATTTCCATACAAAATCCCATACCTTTCCTGGGTCAGTTTTCTTTTCCCACTTACTTTTTATGACATACTAGACATTCACAGACAAAAATCTTCATCTTGTTTCGTTTTTTAGCTAAGTAAAACATGGAGGATATTAAGTTATCTGAGATAAATTGAGATATTTTAAATGATATGGGTCCAGTTTGAAACGTAGAAGTGTAAGGATCTAGAACCAAAACACAGTGAAATTGACCTTTTAAATTTTTAATAAGTCTGCATTCATCTAAGAAGCAAAATAATCATTAATTTGAGCTAAGACTCAAGATTTGATGAGGCAAAGTAAAAATGGTCTCAGCATCTCAATAAAACTATGTGAAAATTTTTTTTTTTCCCCCCAACAAAGATTTTTTAAAAAAATAACTGAATAAGAAATAAAGCATTAGAAATCAATAATTTTTTTCCCCCCCACATTCATTTTCTTTTTTCTATTACTATCCAGATGTGGAAAAATGATTCAATGCTTTTCCATACTTTACAAGACTCTGAACTCTGTGGTCTCCCTTTATAGCACCTGGTTAGTGTGGAAGGAGCCTGCAGTTAACCACACCGTTCACATGCACTCCCTGTGAGAAACCACTGACTTTTCTTTCTTTTTTTAAAGGTTGGAATGTTTAGGCAGTTTCACATCATTCCTGTATTCAAGAGCAGGAGGATCCGTAAATTATCCAGATTGTTTCCAGTCTACGTGTTTGCCTTGGAAAGCAAATGTATGTCAAAAATGACAAATATTTGCAACACCAAAACAATCGGTGAACCCTGGTCGTACTTACAAACAGCGTGTGTCATTACACAACCGGAGAGAGAGTGAAGATGACGCAAGCCGGCGACATTTTGGCTTCTATTGACTTTGCAATAAAACTAACCTGTGAAACTGAAAATGTTCAATAATGCTTTCTGCTTTCTGAAACAGAGTGATGCAAATATCTGCCAAGTATAGTTTATTATACGTTTAACTGTTGAATATTGCAGCAATGTTATGGTATAGGCCTTTAATTAAAAATATTTGGAGACCCACACAGATATATGGACATGATGCTTATTCAATTTTACAAAACAGTCTTTCACTTTGGAATAAACAGTTTTAAACAGATTTAAAATAGTTAACTTTCTAAGTCAAACATCCTTCTGAAGATTTGCAGTAAATCCCTCGCATTTTATTTTCTAAAGTGAATGGAGGTCACTTTAGAAAATAAAATGCATATTCATGCTGACTAGCAGGTCTAAGCGCTGATTTGACTCTGACAGCTGGTGCATAAAGCTGTCTTCACCTCGTGTTTTATAAGGTTTCCGTTTAGGGTTGGGCCCAGCTGAGCAGGATGGCCCAGTGCTACAGGTAGCCTGAACAAATCAAAACCTGTTCGAGAACCATTTATCATCTATACCTAGAAAAATGAGAGAAAAATAATCATGATAAGAAGCATGGACAAAGCTACAACTCTAGCAAAAGTATCCATAAACTTTAGACTTTCACACTTTTCAAACCTTTATCCATTTTCTTGGAAGTTATCATTTCAAAAAAAGGAACACAAAATATGAGGTGAATAGAAATTTTGTGAAAATGTTTGCCATTCTTTTAAATTTAGCCTGCTTTACACCGACATCAGTGAATAAAATCAGTGCAACTGAATTAGAGCGTAGTGTGTAAATTTCAGAGACTCTGTCTCTCTTTCGAATATAATGAGTACCGGCTGCATTTATAACATTACTGTTGTCTGATCTCCTGTCAGTTGTCTAAGTTGATGGTATCAACATGATTTACTCATGGTTTCTACGCTTGGAAGTTCAGTTTCAGGTCACGCAAGTCTCCCAACCATTCAGCCACTTTAATTGAAAAGGATAATAGGCAGTTTGTGTTTGCTGTGCATGGGTGGCCCATTTTGAGAAGATGTGCCCTGTATAAAGAAGTCATTGTTAAACTGTGTCCCAGTCGTTTATCTTTGATCAGCATGTAGTCTCAGAACGATGAGGATCCATGTAGTCACTGTCTACCTAACAGCTCCATATAGAGGCACACACCCCTCATGAAACACAGCGTCACACTCTTTGGCTGTATCTCAGGTTTCTCTGTAACAGGATCTGTCTCTTTACCGCTTTTGGGGAAAAGGTGAGCAGCACAATAGTAGACATCTACTGTATATTGAAGCCTCTGCTGACCTTTCAACAATACTCCTTTTGAAACTAAAATTCTAGGAGGACCAGTGGATCTGTGTGTGTGCATGTTTTTGTGTGGTCTAAAAGGGGGAACCCTTCGACAAGACATTTTTTGAACAATCTCAGCAATTTCTTGGTGGATTTTTCCAACAATCAGCTGGTTTTATTTACTCCTTCACAAACTTATAGAATGGGGGACGTGTGTGTTCTGATGAATGTTGCATGCATTTCAAAGGAAAAATGAGGAAAAAAAGCATAAAGTCTGAGGTCTGTCTGCCTGAGTTTCCCTGACGAAGCGTTGCCTGCCATGATGAAAGGTCTTGTTTATTTTTCTGTCACGTACCGCACTCCCGTCTTATAGGGAGGGAACATGCAGACAGCCCTCAGCTGCGCCTCATGGATTATGTGAAATATGCAGAGGATGTGTGGGAGACAGACACATTCAGTCTGATACTGGAAATAAAACCAATCTGAGCAGACAGGCAGTCTGATGATGACACTGCTAACACACAGCATCTGAGCAGTGACAGGACTTTCCTGAGTGAGTGAGAGTTCAGACAAATCTTAGATCCCATCAGGACTTGTGTTTGTCTATCCGGACATGTAACTTTTGTGGCTTTGGCTTTGGTGTTTTAGATGGAACAAGAGCTCTTTTGAGAACACTCCTATGATGGAGTGAAAAAGTAGTTTGATCTTTTGTCATACATCTACAAACCAGCAGCCAGGTGCTTTACCGCAACCTTGCTGCCTAAAATGTAAGTAGCAATGATTAGGAATCAAATCTGCCCCCCCAAAATGCAACAATACAGCCAAAACAAAGATTCGGTCCAGGCCGTCTATTTTTGGGTTCACTTACAACAAATACTCTTTTATAGTGAGGTGAAAAAATATTGCGAGGATTAACTCCACAAAACATTGGCCATTCTTGTTGTGCTTTTACAATACTTTGATATCTTCTCATTTTTCTAAGCAAATGCCTACATCATTTCAGGGAAAAAGGCAAATTTAAGGGAGGAGCATGCAAACTAAGGAGGAACACACGTGGTGAAATGCAGGAGAAAGGAACTAGTGTAGACCAAAGGAACAAATGCAGACAATTCAACAAATAACAAGGGGACGGAAAGACACCATAGAGGAAACAACTGTCCTCCAAAGCAAACAAATATGTAAACGGACAGACAGGGTAAAATTCCACATTGGTGTGCACAGTATCTTTGGAAAAATAGTACCAAATAGATGCTACTGGTTTTGGAAAGAAAAATAACACTATTCGTCAAGACAAACACTAAAATGAATTCCAACTGTGAAGCACGGTGGAGGAAGCATTAGATGAGGGTCTGTCTGTGATGAATTTGAATATATCTTTCTGTGTCACCTCACTTCCATGGTGCTTATGTCTTTTGACATAAGCATTGCACACCTTTGATACTGACTATATTTCAAGTAAACACCCCTTGAGACATGTCATCACTTCCTCTCTTACATCAGATAAGAGTGGAATGAAATAGTTTGTTCCCCTAAACTCTTTCATTTCCCTTCTTTGCAGTTCACTCAGGGATAAAGCACTTTTATGCAACACCACAGAAATAACAAAAAAAAAGCACACCACTGAAGTAAAATAACAGCAAACTGCCTGGTCATTGATTGTCTTCATCTCCACAAACTCTTGGCTTGCTTGAAGTTATTATTTAGGGAATGTTGTTTACATGCTCACCATTTAATCAGTGTTTACTACCTGCTTAAAAACTTCCTGTTTGCTATTTGCGTTGCATTCACTGACTAAATGTTCTTCTTAATTGTGCGGAAAATAAGAACAGAAAAACAACAGCAAATTGTTGGATTTCTAAATTAGAAAGTTACACATTAGATATTCTACTAATCTTATCTTTTAATAAAAGCAATTTATTTATAAGAAGAATTTTTCAGTTCCCAGGAGGCAAAAATATGCCAGCAAAAGAGTTTCAGGATCCCATTTCTTAGTTAGAGTGGATGTAGCACACATTGATGTCAGCAAATCAAGGATACATTTTTCTTTTTGTGATCATCATTGCAGATCTCTATCGTGCAGTTTTGCAATAGAACTTCTGTTTCTGAGCGGAAGGATGGGAGTGTATTGTAAAGGACGATTAGTAACTATAACTGAAGGAGGAAGAAAGGAAAAAAGAAAGTCTCCATGATTTCGAAACTGCCTCCAATCTGGGCAAAATGCTGCAGAGCTGCCCAATGAAAGACAAAGAACAGTTCAGGTCTATATTACTTACAAACCAAAACACCTTTTTCTTTTTTGGTTGTTTTTTTTTTAAGTCTGTGCGATGCGTTTGCTGGAAAGAGAATAGGGCCAGATCTGGAGCAAAGAACAGATGAATCTTACTTGTTATTCATTCATTATCTACCAAAACAACAAACCTAAGATTTATTATTGTGTTACTTACGAGACAGTTTCTACTTATAATATGAGTCACCAGCATTAAAGTGCCTTGCAAAATCGTTTTTTCTCCCAGACCTTTCCCACATGTGGCAGCAGATTTCTGTGTATCTTATTGGTATTTGTGCATGAATCTAACACAAACCAGGATGTGAGTATGAAGTGGACAGAGATGTTGCAAGGTTTTTCTTGCATTTGTATACAACCTCCATTACACTCAGCTGCTTTCAGAAATCTTTTATTTAGAAAAAAGGATTCACCTATTTAAATTTAATCTCAGCATAAATACATCTGTTTTGCCAATACCTCAGTTGTATGAAAGCATGAAAATAGCTCCAAATCTACCAGTTTAGCTTGTCCAGCTAAAGTGACAAGCTAAAGGTGGGATCCCCGGTTCCCCTGTGGCTCAAACACACCACCAGCCAGTCTTGTCTTGTCTGTTTGATAGGACCCCATAGATGGTAAACTATGCACAATGGAGAGCATAATGCAGACGAGCAACCAAGAGGCTCATGCTAACTCCTAAGGAGCTGCAGAAATGCACCGCTCAGGCTGGTGATTGGTTGTCACTTACAGGACAACTATTTTTAGTCAAGACAACAATGAACCTTATGCAAGAACAACAGGGACAAAGCCAATGTTGAAGGTAAGTGGTAAGAAGTCTAGTTTGTGGTTTCTGTGAGTCATATCGAGGAAACCGCAAAAGCATGAGAGAATTTGCTCTGGACAGATGAAACCAAAACTGAACTTTGTGGCTACTAGAAAAAGACAGACGTCACAGGAATGCACACCACCATTAACATTCCCTTTCTAAAACATGGCAGTGGCATCATCATGCTTTGAGAAAGCAATTCTAAAAAAGAAAGACCATGATGTAAAAAAGGAGCGAGATGTTAGAAAAGACTCAAGACTGGGAAAAAGTTTGTTGTCCAGCAGGACAACGACCCTGAGCATTCAGTCAGAGCTACAATAGATATACTCAAGGAATGTGCTTAAATAGCCAAGAAACATGCTAAGAAACATTCATGTTCACAGGTGCTACAGTTCCATTTCGACTGCATTTGAGCTATTTTGAAGAATGCGCAAAACATTTTCCCTCTAGATGTGCAAAGATGTTGGAATCATAATACTTCAATGCCCTACCTGCAATGAAAGGTACTTCCACAAAGCAGAAGTAGATGAATAACGCATGATACAGTTTCTAGATTTTCATTTCAGTAAATATTGAAAATGTTTTTAATCTTCTGCTTCACATTCACATTCTACTGTGTGTTTGTCTATCACAGTGTAAAAACATGCTGAAATTGTGATTGTAACATAAAAAATATAGTAAAAAAAGTTTGCAGGCACTGTCTATGTTACATTTACAAACCAGCAGGTTTCAAACTCATCATTCTCACAGGATAAATGTTGCCTTGCAACCCTAACCCTCCCGGTCATGAATATATGTGAATAATGGATGTGATACTGTAAAACATCCGATTTCTACAGCGAAGCAGTTGAATGTTATTCCAAACCGAGAGGTTGTTTTGCAAAATATTCAGCAGTGAAACTAGAACCGATTGAACTGATGTGAAAGATTAAAAAAAAAGTGATTCGGACACATAGATATAAAAACACTACGCTGAGGTTATGAGTGTCAAGTGGTTTACATACATAACTTTTTAAAAATTAAAATAGCTACAAGTCAAATCAATACTTGTTTTTTTCTCTTTTACATGGAGACGTTGACAAAATCTGAGAAGTCAGAGGCATTAGATTTGCTTCTCTCCTAACCATAGCAGTAAGGGAATTGAGAAACAGTGGTCTTATCACATAGCGGATGTAAAGAGAATAAAATGTACCTGCCAGGTAAAGGCGTGCTGTCAAAATGTCGACATCGCTCTCTGCCTGGACAGGTACTTAAGCAGATGATGACATCACACTGCGTGATTACACTCAGGAATGCAACACAGGCTTTCCCGACTTCCCAGAGGCTGCTTGTGGTTCTTTTCCAAAAGAGAAGTAGAGTGCTTTTCCAAAATAACAAACTTAATACTAATCTATTTTTACGTCTCGGTTGGTTTTGTGGTGGAACCTTGTGTTTCTTTTTCCCTTTTGGTTTTGTTGTGAGATCGTGTGGCTTCATCAATATTGCACAAACCTTACACACCTCACAGGTTACAGCTATCAGTGCATTGCATGATTTATAGCACCTCTCTCTGTGCCACTGCATCTGTGGTCTATGTGTGCAGCACAGAGGTCATTAAACTCAGAGTGAGGAGACTAGTGTGTACGTGATCTCAGTTTACTGCCTCGGCTATTTGTTGTCTTGGACTTGTATCCAGGAAACAGAAAATGAGGAGTTCACCAAGGATCCTACATTGTTCTATATTTGAGTGTTCATAATCCACCAGAGTACTTAAACTTTATTTCGATGACGTTGAAATTATAAATACAACATTTACATAAAATCTAGAGAGATTTCTACAGAAAACAGGCTTCAATGCACAATTAGCTAAAAGCAACTGTAAGATGTATGATGTACACAACTCACAAAAGGTTAAGGATATTTGATTTCCTGTGTGATTTCCTCATCTCAAGCAATGTAATGAAACAAAAGCCAACAACAGTGGTGGATATGCCACAACAAAAAAGTATCAGTGTCTCAATAATGTGTCATGTTCCCTTGAGCATCAATTACCTCTTGCCAACGATGCCTCATGCTGTTCACAAGTTGACTTATTGTTTGCTAAGGCTTAGTGTCCCACTTTTCTTGAAGTGTGGCCCTCAGGACATTGATGTTCTGGGGAGCAAAGTTACAAGCCTCAGCTGAACTCCAAAGGTTTCCAATGGGATTCAAGTCGCCACTCCATTCGAGGTGCCAAAGTCTCCAGCAGCCATTCCCTAATGATACAACATCGACGAGCTGGAGCATTTCTGTTTGTGAAGATGAAATTAGGCCTAGATTGCAGACCATGTTGTAAATGGTTTAGAATGGTCCAACATGAGAGACCTCTGTGCAAAGAGTAGTGTGACTTTTAAAAGTTTGTGGTCAATTTTTATGCAGAAATTTTTATGTGCTCAGACAGCAGTCTTTATATTTTTGTACCTGCCTGAGACATTAATACTTTTTGAGTGTTAATGTCGCCAGACAAGTTTAGTGGGCTCCCTGTGTCTGCTACTTAAAAGCGAAATAGAAAATCCAGGGAGGGAGTGGGGACCCCACTGGGTAAGACGTGATGTATCCTGCAGTCCCCCAGGTGGTCTGCAGCATTGGATGAAAGGTCTGTGTGTGAAAACAAATGATCCGCAACCACATGAAGGAGAACAGTTGACTGTTCAGCTTGTTACCTTTGAGCAAAAGCACAGAGTAAGAAGGCAAAAGTATGGGAATTAAAAATAGTATACATTGCAGTGAGTATGCATTGCCAGCATTCCTCCCATCCTTCCTCTCTATATAGCAGCTGACGACCCCTGCACCCTCAACTCCATGACAAGGATCTTCAGATCAACATGACCTCATCATTTAAGAAGCTCTTGTATCCACATGATTGGGGTGACGGTTGGTAGCCAGGGGTGTTAGTTTACAATTTTGCATGATGTCATTAAACTAGTCATAGACACAGTCTTTTCGTGGCTCAATATTAACACCCATCTATCTAAGAACTGTTTTTTTATTCAGAGGTAAGTGAAAATGATACTTTATGACTGTCATTGGCCCGAGAGCTTGCTTGAACTCATAGCTTTTTAATACATGGTTTGCTGTCAGTCCTTGTTATTTGTTGGATGTGGGAGTGTTTATGGGTTTGTGTTATTTATACCCCAAAGGGAGTCAGATGGGGAGATTTGGGAGGCTTCTAGTGTTTCAGAGCACACAGGCAAATATCCCTACATGGAGAGTTTCATTGAACATGTTAAGAACTGGACCATCTTAACTAAAAATCAACCCCAGTGCACCATGGCTCAGTGCAACCTGCAGAATCCTTAGCAAGGGTAAGTACACGCGGACATATTCGGTGGCTGGCTCTCATTGCAGATGTTGGACAAAATCTAGGATCTGAATATAAAGCAAACTTGTGACTGGAGTGTCAAGAGTTTGCTATGAACATGCTATAGGTCCCCAGAAAGGCCATTAAACTCAACATGGAGTGGATGACAACAGCTGTCAACCACCTCAACAATGTGGTAAACAAAGTACCTAACCTTGGACTAGCATACTAAGACGAAAGCTCAATCAGCAGCAAATTCAGCATTGTTTGGCAGTTCATTGAAATGAAGCAAAACAAAGAGCAGTTCTTTAGATTTTCTTTGACCAAGTAAATGCATTGGAACAATATTAGCTCTAAATATGCACAAAAGCAACAGAGCAGTTCTAGGGGATATTCAATGTGCAAAGATGCTTTTTTTCCCCTGCAAAATTGATTAGATGCATGCATGCTTTGGTTTGCTTAACTCAATATGCAACACAGTGATGCAGCATGCAGTATTTGTTTATCTGCCACTCCCTGACCTTGTCCATCTGTCTGTCTGCTTGAACTTGCTTGTCTGGTCAGCTATTTGCAGAAACGGACTGTCTATGCCAGTTGTATTGACAGTTGACATGATGTCATTCAGGTGTAGGGTGCCAATACAGAAAGCCCAGGAGTCACCATCAGCTGTTTCTTCTCCCTCTTTTTCTATTCTGTTGCTGGACAAACTGGACAACTGGACGACCTGCATGACTTGTAAACCGGTTTTGAGTCTCTGCTGTTTTGAAAAAGATTGACTAGATTTTCCCAGAACTGTAATTTTGCATAATTCACCATTAAAAGCATCAAAAGTAACACAGAGAAAAATTCTGAAACTTGAAGAGGATTAAAGAACATAAACGACAACAAAAACTTTCTGGGAGAAAGAAAATGCTAGTTCTGCATTTGGTATAGTCAGTGCACAAAGACACACTTTGCAAAAGCATTTATACCCTTTGAACATTTTTACTGTCTTCAATGTATTTTTGGTGGGAATTCATGTGATAAACTAACTCAAGCATCTGGAAGCAATAGGCATCTAGTCTGTTACCCTTAGATAAAATTCAATACAACCAATTCCCTTTTTAACTCACATCCAAAATGCTATGCAGGACGTTAACCCTGCAAGTCACCCTGAACACAGCATCCCCAGTCCCCAAAGTGAAACATGGCAATGGCACCATTATGCAGAGGGAAGTCAGTTTTACATAAATGGTCTCTGGACTATTATTTCACAACATTTAGAAACAAACCACATTTTTTCTGCATGCGTCTTGCATCTTTTCCTTGTACATGCCCGGGTTCAGTTCAGGTCCTCCGTCTTCCTCCCACACTTGAAAAACATGCAGGTGAGGTCAGTTAGCCTCTCCTAGGTGGACGTTAGTGTGTTCATGCACGGTTGTTTGTCCCGTGTGTCTCTGTGTTGCAAATTGTGTTGGGTTTTAAATAGGCAACCCCTGAGGCCGGACTGTGGTGACGGATGGGCTACACGTTCCCTTCCTCGCGCTCTGGCTGTCTGTGTGCTTTCACACCACCGTGATGGATACCCATCCTTCTGTAAATATAGCCTTACCCCAGCTAGTTAGCATGGCTGGCATGTTCCAGGGCTGTGGTCACTAGCTAAATATACGTCCAAAAATAAATACTTCCAGATTTGATTCTCAACGGTTGTTTAGACTGGCCGTTGCATAAATCCCAAAGAAAACGAGCAAAAGAACAATTCAGAAAGAGGCAAAGTCCTACAGTCCAATGCTCCAAAACCACAGAGCGATGCATTTTTAGAGACCGTTGGAGGGTTCTGTAAAAGTCGACTGAAGCTTTGCCCAGTGCAGTGGTGACTGAGGTAGCGAGTCACTGCTGCGGTCACAAGTCATTACCATGGTTTCCATCCAAACTCAACGTTTGCCCTTCAAATGCACTGATACTGTGGCGTGGATGCTGTGGGCCTGCAAATGAAGACTACCACCATGCAGCAAACCATACGCAGTGACGCAAATCCGGAGGTCATGATGTTTGTTTGTCATTGAAGTTTTCAATCAGGTATGATGCACTGAATAGAAAGGGACAACCACTCCCCTCACAAAGTTGTCCCATGATGCTGAACCAATTATGACAAAAACTCCCAAAATGTAACAGATGACTTTAGTAAATGTATTAAGTTTTATAATTTATCCAAATGCTTGTCTTGGTTCAACCATAAACTTTGATGTGTCCTACTGAAATTTTTAACAGGATAAAGCTCTGCTATTGTAGCTGCAAGGTTTTTTTTTGTTGTTTTTTTTTTTTTTGGTGGTTTGTCTCTATCAGCTTTGTAAATTTTGAGATTGGTGGGTTTATTTGCCCATTTGTCTTTGTTAAATAGTTCAAGCTCAGGCAGGTTGGATGGAGATTGTCTATGTGAGGAGCAATTTTCAAGCTTTCCAGTTATTTTCAAATTGATTCATGTCTGTAGTTTTGACTGGAAAATACTATGATCTAGCCAAATTTAATGCAAAAATGTAAAGCTTGGGATATTGCTTACCATGAAGCCTTGCCTTAAAACTCTTTCACAGCTTTACATTTGACCTGTTTGGTGTGTTTGTTGGTGTTCATGATGCTGTTTGTTCACCATTCATAACTTCTAACAATCACAGGTTTTCTATATTTACAAATTCAGTGAAATCTGCTGGCAGCTGAACGATTAGACTGATGGAAAACAGCAGAGGGAGACTTTGTTATGACTAAAAACAAGACAAGTTCACACAGGTATGGAGGGAGACTGAACGGAAGAAAAGAACCCGTAGAAATAGAAAACACACCTAGAAACACAGAATAAACCGAACCTGAATGCCAAATTAATTTCACTTCATATTAATTAAATAAAATAAAATCACAGTCTAGGATTAAATGTGTTTGCCTTAGAAATTTGTGATTGCAGCATGACAAAATTGGTGACTGTTCCTTAGGTGTATGAATAAATTGAATGGCACTATGTGATTTCCACAAATGCTTAAATTATCCTGTACATATAAAGCCAGAGAGAAAAAGAATAATGAGAAAAACAGCCACTGGGAGATTTGGCTTTCAAAACACGGTATCATCTGAAACTTGCTTCTTGATCAAGTGAATTAGTGTGTCACACACACGAGGGGAGCAGTAATTGTCTCTTAATGGGCTTATGAAGGCAGTGATGGGATGGATAAAGTTTTCTCAGCAGTGCTGTAAAATCTGCCAGAACTAAAAACCGATGTATCACATTTGCCTGCTGTCAGCAGTTGATCATAATCACCTCAACAACAGCTGTTTCTGTATTGTAAAGTAATCCGATGACCTGTCGACACAGATTCCCGTCACTTCAAACTACAGTTGCTGCATTGCATTCACGGGTCTTGGACTCTATGCCTCCATCGGCTCTGTGAGCTGTTGTCTGGAAGCAAGCCTTTGCGGTATTGGGGAAATGACTTCAATCTATCAGGGCAGGACAACGGATTCTTTGAGATTGGTTCGGAGGAAGCTTATCAGAGCGCTGGCTGTGTGACCACGCTGGAATCTGCCACTGTGAGACTATTCTCTGCACAACAATAGAAGGCCTTCTCTGTCTGCTAACTCAGGCTGAACTCAGAGCTATAATCATCCAAGCATTCCTTCTGTGATTCACCCTTTTGGTTTTCTACTAAGGTTATACATTAATCATCATGAATAGCTGATGTGGCCTCTCTTCCTACTTCAGCTCAGTGGTTCATCTTGTGCCTGGTTTGGCCATATGTTTTCATCATTATCCTGTGGAATGACTTGTTAACAACTCAACTTTGGCTCATTGATAAAGTCCAGCAGATTTTATAATTCGATTTTAGGTATCTTGAAGAGCTATGATGCACTCTAACAAGGTTTCCACAACTCTTATGATTTGTTTAACTTTAAAGTCAAAGTTGTGTTTAGGAAATGCAACACATTAATAGTTTTTATTAGGACAGAAAGCACTTTTTTACTGAATTACCTCTGAGAAAACGAGTTGGCAAGTAGGTGGCATCTCCTGATTGTTATGGACACATGGCCACCTTGACATGCTACTCTTTGATGCAGTTGTCTAATGGTGACATGTGGTAACTTGATCAATTCCAATCCTCCTTCAGCTTTGCAGCAAAAGAGATTATGAACTAGGATTCTGTATCCCTTCATATTTGTACCCAAAGAAAAAGTTTCCTGCACAAATAAGGCAGGAAAAAAACAAATAAAAAAAAACAAATAAAAAAATTATATATATATATATATATATATAATCCTAATTTATATATAAATTAGGATTATGCTACTACAATAGAAGTGGATTTATTTTAACAGTTTTTAAACATCCTTACTAATAATTGAGGACAATGCTGTATTTGAGAATTTGTAATGTAGGTCTACCTAGATGTTAATCTGTGCTACATAACTTTTCTACTGCTTCAGTAGTTCAGATATTATTTCCCAATTAGCAGAATGATGTCATAAAGTGCTGTGTGTCAGACTTGAAGTATGTCTGGACTGAAGGAGGAACTCCATGTAACTCTGACAAACGTTTTAGCTCTGCTAATAAAGAGGATCGCTTGTTCTTACAACTAACACTTAGTAACACTTAATGTAGTTACCAGTGAAGGTTGTTCAGATAAAAGACTTTGGCCTTTGGCTTTTTATTTCTCGTTGGAAGACAATACGTTCTGCAGGAAAGGTATTTTAAAAATATCTGTGTTGACAGGTAACTCTCAATTGTAAGTAGCTTTTTTTGGACTTGGAGTTTGTTTTCCTTAGCTGGCAACGTCATTTCCCAACGATGCAAGTCTGCATCCATGATAAAAGTTTATCTGTTATCAAAATGCTCCCTCACCCATTAACGTCCGAACTGTTTTAGTCTCCGCGTGTTTATTGGTTTTTGGAGAAAAAAATACTGATAAGTCAAGTGAAATGCTTTGGTTGGTGGAGAATAAAGAAATAACAAACAAGGTTTTCTTTGGTTTTGTTTTTGTTGCTATCTTCAACAGCACCAGCATGGATGTGGATGTGCATTTTTCACAAGCAATCTGGGGGCAAAGACCTTTATGATAAATGATAAATGACAAAGTATTGAATCGACAAAACCATTAAGTTGCACTGATTGTTTGCGCCTCTTCCCACTTGTCTAGTCTCGTCTTTGTCATGGTTGCCGTGATGAATGGAATCACACCTCTTTGAACTGATTCAAAGAACTCATACCTGCAATTTATTCTAAATAAGACGCACCAAGTAAAGGCAATGACACATGCAGGTGGTTATTATGAAAGAATATAATTATGTATTGCATGGTGCACGTCAAAGGGTTTTCCAAATTGACAACATTTTTCAATGCTGTTTCCGTCCTAAATTCTGAAAGCAATGATTGTGGTTCCTTAGAGATGGGCATATCTGTCTTATCTTAAGACAGATACGTATTTTTGCCATTAAGCTGCAAAAAGTGCATCTGACCAAACTGCCCCTTACCAACACAACACCTGAAAGCTTTCCAGATGCCTTCATCATTTTCTCTACCATGTGGGTCTTCATCTTCTCTGTCTCACTTGTAAGAGTAGTACAATAAAAGCTTTTAGCATGTGATGCATGTATGATTATAACATCTGCTGACATTGAAAATCAGTCAACATCTGCTTGTTGTTTTGAAAGTAGAAACTGTACTCCACAAAACTCTCATGGTGAGCTGTGCACATGTCGCTTTTGGTCTGAAAATCATTATGCTGCTGACACTTTTGCCTTAGATTCTTATTGACATAGAACTTTATGGTTATACGGCCCACAGTCAGTGACCACAAATGTACCACTAAAAACCCATGCTACATCACAGAACGTGTTAACTTTACTTGGTAATTATCTAATAGTTATCAAGTATAATTGATAACAATGGTAACGATGTGGGTTTAACTCAGATTGTTACCATTGCAAAGTAAGTACCGGTAAGTAGTTTCAATTTCCATTACGTGATTTAAAGGAATAATTTCTTAAAATGGACTGTGAACCAATATGCTGTGTTCTGTATAAATAACCACATTTCTATGTCATTTAACCCCTAAGATGCAACTGCGATGGCAGTGTTAGAATTAGGAGAAGAGTAAAATCATTTGCAACAATCATTTGTGAGTAATTAACTTAGGTGAAGACTCATCTCTATTTCTCCAAATAGTTAAATAGCAGAGGTAAGACACTGATGGCTGATGACTCTATAAAATCCACACTTCAAAAACTCCAACCTGTCTCTTCTTCTATTTCTTCAGTTTTGGTTCCCACCAATTAATCAATACACATATCTCCTTGTCAGCAAAACAAAGTTATTGTCATTCACAACCCCACAGCTGACCGCATCAGTGTGGTTAACAGCCCTTCTATCAATAACCATTGACAGGATTTCCCAGACTGGCAAAAGTCCATGAGTTTCATAGTTTATTACATATGCCTGATTAAGATAATTATCTGCACTCCTGTGAGGCAGGACTTGGTCATGCAAACCTTTAATAGCATCACATCATGGAGGTATAAGGTCCACACAAGCTAATTTACCAACTTTGAATTTATGCAGAAAGACTCATTTAAAAAAAAAAAATAATCAAAGGACACTATGAGTGAGAAGCAGAAGGCATACTTTTGTATCTTAATCAAATTATTAAAAGTCCATAAAAAAGAGCTGTTAAATATACAAAGCCTTGCAAGTATTCACACCTTAAACATTTTAGCACATTATATCACACAAACTTTAACACATTACATTTAGATTTTTTGATGCACACAACTCTCCATTCATAGCATATAGCTGTCAATAGGAAGGAAATGGCTTTCATAATTATTTCAAAGTTTCAAACTTAAAAAATAAAGTATGCATCTGTTTTCAGCTTGCCTTAGTTAATAATATGTAAAAACAGATATGTTTCTACGAGCTTTACACATCAAGAGGTTGAAATGATTTCACATTCTTCTTTGTCAAGTAAAATTAAGCAACAAGGCAGTTCATGGTGCTTTACATCATACAAACAAAATGCAAAGTCATAGAAATCACAGTTAACAATTGAAGCGAAAACCCTCAATGACAGATTTATAAGTGATTTTAAGTCGACTTCAACACAAAAATATTTAGATCAAAACCATCCTATTGTAACTCTGAGTGTAGATGTGGGGTTTTTGAACCTTCATGCAGCCTTTATTTAGCTCCACTCATCTTTCCATCAACTCTGACCAGCTTTCCTTTCTGTTTCAAAAGAACACAACTACATACCGCAATCATATTTCATGTGCAGGTTAATGTTTTTAAACCAATTGTTTTGCATTTCAGTCTTATTGAAAGCAGAGTATCTTCCGCAAATCTTCTAGGAGCCAATTGCAGAGGGGACATCCTGCATCATTCTGTTAACAGATAACAGAATAGATTTAGCGAAACCATTAAGCAAGCACGCAACAGGAAGCCTAAATTCAAAACTCAGAATTTAGCCCAGCTATTGGAACGGTCTCACTTTGAGTCGATTGACAGTCAGGTCAAAGCAATGTCCAGAAGTCCAAAAATTGATGAAAAAGGAAATAAAAAAACGTGCTCTCTTCATGCTGAACCTGTTGGTACCGCTCATTGAAAAACCAAAGTTTACCTTCTCATCGACTGATGCCGAGGCCTGGCTTCAGCAGGGCTCTGGAAATAGACGTCAAAAAGATTTTGTACATCCAGGTTCCTTTCCCAGGGGTACTCAAACTCTGAAAGGAAGCGTCTTTACAAATTTTAAAATATTTTTATAAATCGTATCTGAATTAATTAAAATGTCTAGTCTAGTTACCTGAAATAAAGGAGTTGTGGGTGTCCTCTGATTCAGGGGAAAAAAATAAATATATATATTTTTCTATATATCAAGGTCCACTGTCAGTGGAGATTTAATTCCCCTCACTAATTTGTAGATTACTCTTAAGTTTCAGCTTCCAACAATCAGTAATGCATTTAGTCTGATGTAATTGAGTGCAGAAATGACACTCAATTAAATTTCTACAACAGAGAGACTTGCTCTGTTGTAGCTTTTAAATACTTGAACGATCTATGGAATCAGATTCATCTTCTGCCGCTGAAGTCTATAAACTTTCACCCATATAATCGTCAAATCCCACATGTACAAAGTCCACAGCTAACATTGATTTCACCTGTTAATATTTGAATGATAATGTATCACCATGTGTCCATGGTGCTTGGTCCTATCACCATGTCAGCTGTTTGACACTTCATTGGAGTTGACCGGGTAGCAATGAGCAGCTCTTTCATGCCTTCTTCAGCCTGACATTGGCTGTCTTGGCAATGGGATTCCACACACATGGTGATATAACCAGCAATGAGACGCTTTAGGAGTGAAAGATAAAAACAAGTCTGCTTTCAACATGGAGAAATAAGGAGAGTAATATATTATATTTACAGCCTCTAAATTTAAAAGGTGTAATGACCAATGTCTGTGTGGTCAGGGCTGTCCTAATTTGACTCATAGCTTTGCATCATGCCTGAGGAATTCAGTGACCCATGCATACCACCCCAGAGCGAACACGTGGACTAAAACCAAACTTACGGTGGATTCTCTGGAGATTCCCTCCTGTTAATGTTTGCCAGACCTCATTGCAGGCGACCTGAGCCCGTCTTGGGCTGGCCGTCAAAATATGAAGGGAATATTTGACACAGTATGGCATCAATAAGAGTTCAGACATGTAATCAGCAATGAGTGATTCAGGATCGGAGACAGCTAAGAACTTGATCATGCCAATAACTGTTGTCTCAGTAGCCACACACACACACACACACACACACATGCACACCCACCCACATACACACAACAAGTTTGTATTTCTACCCATATTAGGACATGTGTTGACTCCCATTTATTTTAGTAACTGTGTTCATGTCTAACACAAATATTCTCCCTAATCCTAATCCTTACTATTGTATACCTATACCCTAACTTTTACAAAACCTAATTCACACCTTACCTCTAAACCTAACCTCTAACTACTACCAGTCCATACCTAACCTAAACTTAATAGATAGATAGATATAAACTTTATTAATCCCTTTGGGATTTTCCCTCAAGGAAATTGTAGAAACTGTTGTACTAATGTGCTCATTAGTCTTAAATCTAAGCCCTATTTACAAAAACAGCACTTCTTCTTATGGGGCCCAGGCTTTGGGACGTATAAGGAGCAGCTGGTCCTCGAAGTATAGTTTTTTTTTTAAACAAATGGGCCTTTTGCAAAAAAAAATTAAAATAAAATAAAAATTGCTAAACACACACACAGACACAGACAGACTCCTGTCATTCCTTCCATTCCCATTGATCCACTGCCCAGCTTCTTGTTGGAAGAGGTGAAGAAGGACAGCGGGTAAAGTGATCAGGCTATGACATCACTCCCAGACTACTTCATTTTCAAACTCTCATAACTTTCATAGAAACGACAGACTCATAGTATAAGCAACAATTTCCTGCCTGGACATGAGGGGTCCTGGGACACCCAGATGACTAGACAGGTCTAGACGAATAAGTTCCACTATTAACAACCCCCCCCCAACAAACAAACCTTTCTGAGCTGGCTTCAGGTTTACTTCATATAAAATAAAAATGAAGGAAGACTTATCTTGTGATTCTCTGCATAATGTTGCACTCGGTAAAGATCAATAACCATGAAAACATTAACTGATTTCTAAACAGATGAGTCATGTTTGATTACTGCTGCTGGACGAAAAGGATATGAATGCCTGCGATGAAGCAATAACCGGGTGTGACAGGTAGGCACGCACCACCTGGTGGAGGGAAGGAAGTCTGTATGACACACAAGTGTAAACACAGTTGTAAGGATTTTTACAACCCTCACCAATTATTATGCCCTGGGGTTGCCAGGCAACGAAATGAATGCACGGTTTCAGGTGTTCCCTCGTATCTCCGATAGCTTCTAGTTGTTGCTTCTGTCATTCTTCTCTCCGTCATGATGAGCTCACACACACACACGCAGACATACACCCACTCACAGTTTGTCCACCTCTGCTGAGTCGAAAGGAAAGCCTTTTAAGGGCATGGGCGTGAGTATTCAGGCGACTCCACCAAAAGTGCAAGAGTGACATTTTATTCTGTTTTATTCCTTTATTAATGTACATCTTCAACAAATGTTGCAAAGTTTAAGATTGAATGATAGAGAAATAAATAAAAATAATAAAAATCCTGTTGAAGGCCTGAAATCACATTGTGTCATAGTTCAAAGCTTTGAAAAGCAACATAAATATAGTCCTTCTTCAATAAATTTGAATATTATTGGAAAGCTTGTTAATTTCAGCACAAAGTGAAACATATTATATAAGTAAAATCAAATTAATTAAAATGCAACTTTTAATGGACTGATGTGCTTGTTTAATTTTCTTTAGTCAGGGATAAACATGAATAAAGATAAATAAATAATAGATAAATAATAAAAATAAGCAGCATATTATTGTAAAAGAGTGGCTTTTATTTTAGTATTGTGAGAAGTCTGATACTAAATCTTACTATTGGTGTTCTTAGATAACTCAAACTTTTTTGGAACCCTCCCATCAAAGGAGGCCATTCAGGCAGGAGTTATGAGCATGAATGTCTGTCAGGGGACTGAAATGCCCACATGCTCTAACTTCTTCCCCCTTAATACATGCACTTATAGTCATAGGAATAATAAAATCACCCTTTCACTTCTGTCTAAGTGAGCAATTACAGCCAACAATTTCACTTTTACAAACAGTAGAGATCTAATCTCTAGTAGCACATGTTACTGGAAAATGTAAAGAAGTATCTATCCAGCTTATTGTTACCTAAAAGTCTGTCTTATCTAGCTGCCAGGCCCATGCCACCTACTCTTCTTTTTCAACATTCCTGATATTGGACAATGCAGAGAGGAGTTTTTTCCAGTGAATAATCAGCTGTGCTGTTGGTCCACATCAAACGTGGCTCCAGGGTCGAACTCACCCACACATTCCTGGGTGTGCCGTGCCTTACAGACCTCCTGGGGCGACACCTTTCAATATAGAGAACAGGTCACAGAAACAGAGTGAAAAACAGACACTGATGGAAAGAGACCAGTGGCCAACTGATGATCTCATGGTGTGTTCTGTGTGTTTGACTGAAATTCGTTGGACTCAAATGTGATGTGGAGGATGTGCATGGGAACTACACGTCCTCCACATCACAGCCTTTCTTTTAAAAAACACAATCGCATAAACATTACTATTTTTATAATATCTTTTGGAAAGTACTGGGTTCTTAAAAGACAGTTTGCAAACTTCTTGAAAGAAAACAATGTATTTGTTGGATTATCTGGAAAGAAAAGGCTGCAGAGCTGGTTGTTTCAACTCAGATGATAGGAAATACTATACTGTAAAAACTACTGGGGTAGATCAAAGTCACATGGAAATATGTGGATTTGTCTAATAGTCATTTTGAAAAAAGGCGTGTCAAGAGGTTTACACAGATTAGTGTGCTTTTCTAAGGTGTGCCTTTCATCATTCTACAGGTTGTGAAAATGTAGGTGTATGACAATAAAAGTAGGTATTTAGTTGACACTTGCAGAAGTTAAAAGATGCCAGTCTAGGCTAGGGCTTGTGTTCTGTCAATGATTAATATATATTTTGAATGTTGCTATGTAGTCATAACACACTTATTAGTTTGCCAGACAGCTATTAAAAGTTGTCACGTTTACATAATCATTAGTTAATTTATACTACTCTGTAGTGATAATGGAAGTCTCAGTGATATGTTTCCGGTTCAGTTATTATAATCATGCTATTTCGATTCCATATGGGAATATGTATGCTTTAATCTTATTTTCCCCCAGTCCTGCCAGATGACTGGGCACCTGGCAGTCACATACACAAGAAGCCACCTGCAGACCATAAACTTTACTGTACCACCACATTAAAGGATGTGGTGGGTTCTTATAAGTGAGCTCCTGGACATAGTTAATTGGTGCAGGTTTAAGAAGAGAAGTTGTAAAACTGTCTTCATGTTTTTGGTTCTACTTACACAGAGTAAGTGGGTTCTGTGCAACTTCCTGGCTTGATTGTTTTTTCTCCCTCTGGTCAAGGGGTCCCCCTTGTGGTCACATAGTGCTTCTGCAGAACATCTCATGCTTGTTTTTCTTTGTTTAAATAATATCTGACGGCTTAAAATTATAATTTCCTTTCAATACGCACTATATTATGAGACTCAAAATTAACCCATGGGTCTACAAATCTAGTCCTCGAAATCTACTATTCTGAAGGTTTAGGATACATTTATATCTGAATCAAATGAATGTTACCAGGATTTTGCCAAACTCTGTGCCATGGTGAAGAGGTAATTCAATCATTGCATTAAGGTAGGTTGGAGCAAGGATGCATCTACAACCTGCAGGACAGTAGATGTAGTCGAGGACAAAGTTTTGAGACCCTTGATTTAGCCCCGCTCAACATTATGTCGTTATTTGGTGTTTCACAGTGACCTCTAGTGGTTTAAAATTAAATGTTTCATATCAACAAAAGACGTTTCTGCGGTCATCTTCAGCACCGAAGAAGAAACCATTAGTAATCATCTTATTTAAGCAATTATTAGAGATCATACATGATTCATGCATCCATTTATAATTTGCCTGAGTACTTAGCTAGTTTTATGATGCAAAAATCCAATTTTCTTTAAGAATTAAAGTGCCATGCACTTTCTCTTAGAGTAAATGACAGCATTGTTTAGTTGTAAAAAAAAGCTTTAAAACATGAACCTATTTAAGAATTCAAAGAAACATCCTGTAAGACTAAACTAGAGTACTATAGTTAAAATTGTTATCTTATTAAAAGTGCAATTATTAGGGAAGAAAGACTAAAGAGAGGAAATTTGACATTTGACATTTTATTGAGAGTGCTGCATTGTGTTGCAAACATCGTGTGCACAAACTCACTCAACCTGTGTAAATGCATTATTAAGATAAATATGAGGTCTTTTCATATTGCATTTTCAAGTTTCTGCGGACATTTACAGACTAAAAACACATCAGTAAATTAATAATCCCACAGATGTTTTGCTCCTGTGCATCCCTTTAATCGTCTTACATATAAAAGTTTAGGTAATAGTTTAATAAACAGGTCATAGAAAAGGCCCACACACATGTATTTCTGAAGACACCAACCTAAAAATCTTTTTTGTAAAAGCAGCTCAGCGAAAAGTATAGCAGCATCAGCAAATAAACAACAGGTAAAGAATTGCTTTCTACAGCTGTAGTGTCAAAACTCAAATAACACCACAGACCAACATTAGCCACCCCATTTATACATAGTGTATTTTAAACTCCACAGGCTCCAGGAAGGCGGCCTCTGCCCTCTATTTCAGGACCTTTTCCCCCCAGTCGTGGGTAAGTTAGAAGGATGCCTGTGGTAATAGTCAGGTGGGGTGGTATTTGGGCTTGCATTTATCACACTTGGGACATAATACATATTCTCAAGGTACCTTTGGTCCAATGGTGGGTGGTTTTTGGGCTCTGGCTTTGATCCCTGTCCTGACGGATTCCTGTAGCTGACCCCAGAGCCACTTGGATGCAATGAAGGTGCAGCAGACGCCTCAGGATATTGGGGTGGCTGAGGCTGAACCTGGGGGTGGGCTAATGGGGGAGGAGCAGCACAGGGCATGTATTGAGGAGCCGAGGCATAGATGTTGTGGTTGTGGAGAGGCTGGAAGTGGGGTCCAGCAGGAGGGTACAGGCCTGAATGTGACATTGCCTGCTGTGGGATGAGCACTTCCACATACTGACCAGTCTCTGGGTCGAACAACATTTTCCTAAGGGGCTGCACAGGCACCTCAATATAAAAATACTTCCCTGTCTCAGGATCCAGGAGTACTCTACGTGGTGGCTGTGCATAGCTACTTTCTGAATACACGCTAGAGCTATCGCCTCCATATTCTGAACCATAGGAGGGACCCATGCTTTGGGGCCCACATAGGTACTGAGGATCTATAGGAGGCAGGACAGGAGAGTGGCTGTGGCCTGGATCACTGTAAGAAGCCCCAGTCAGATTTGGTGGCTGCTGATGGGGAGATCTATGAACAGGAGGCCGTCGAGCTCCAATATGTTGCTGTGGCAGGAGAGAGCGGTCAGCAGGGCAGGCCTGCATGAGTGAAGGAAGGGGACCGCAGGCAGCGGAGGGATGGAGAGGCTGGTACATGGATTGTGGTTGGTTTGGACCAAGCGGGCTTGATTTTGGAGATCTTGGTTGGTAACCCAATGGCTGTGTTTCAGGTCTACAGTGGTGAGCATGAAGAGGGGGCTGAGCCACTTGGTAAGGTAGTGCCTGACCTGGAGAGTGTGGCAGACCAGGTGGGGTAAGGTTATGGGGAGTGCGATGCTGGTGAGGAGAGGTAGGACCACAGTGAGAGGGGTAGCCAGCTGAGCAGGAACAGGGAGGATGGGATGAGGGTTGATACCGACTTGACCTTGCTGAAGTCATATCAGGAAGCAAGAGTGGACTGAAGCTCTCTCTTTCGTCATAGCTTGGAGGATCATCTGAGGAATAAAAATGTTGCTCATCTATTCTTTGGGCATGCTCACTGGAGACTGTTCTTCTGTATGGTTGATGAGTGTACTTTTGAGTTGTGGAAACAGCCTTGTTACAAGCAGGCACTTGCTTCAGATTGTTGCATTTAACAGGCATAGTTTGCTCATGAGTACATGTCGCCCTAGAACACTGTTGACCCTCTGGGTCCATTGAAGTAGATTGGTCAACTTCAGATAGGGTAGATCCAACATTTTGATAGGGATTTGGTTGTGGAACAAGTTGTTGGGCTACATCTAAACCGGTGTCTGATGTTGTAGTTAGGGATTCAGGTTTCTTAGCATGCCTAGAGCTCTGAGGCAAAGCAGCAGATTGTTGGTGCTGATCTTGGTCAGTAACTGCCTCTGTGTCTGAACATTCTGTTGACATGTTAGAGATGCTGGTGACATTGACTGCTGTTGTTCTGTGAGGTGGTGGCTTAAGGTTTGACACAGCAGATACAGCAAGCTTTCTTGAATAATTTGATGCAGAGGCAGACTCATTGGAAATCTTCCTGTAGACTGTAGGTGAGCTCACTACAATTGTCTGTGGTCTGTCCTCATTTCGTTGTTTTCCACTAGAGGAGGCTGTTGATGCTCTCTGTGCTTCATTTGTCACATTTCCCAAATCTCCAGGCTTAAATTTGCAGTTTGGTTTCGGAGGCACTGCTGGTTTTTGAGAGTTTTTAGCTATAGATTTCACTTCAATCACTTGAGGTCTGTGGCTTCCCAAAGACGATGAGGGGATTTCTTTTTTCTCTGTTTCTTTTGATGGTGACCTGGCCTCTCCTGGCTGTGGTTTGAATCTCCGTATTGCAGGAGACCTGGGGGGGAAAGTAGGATCTAGCCTTTTGACTGCTTCAAAATCTCCTATAGTGTCATTTTGTTTGCTGGTTGTTAGTGTTTGGTCCATTGTGTTCCTTTTTGTTGTTTCTGTATCTTTCTTTGGAGCTTTAATGCTAACTCCCTCCTCTTCTGTGGGCTTTTCCAGTACATCTGCACTTTCAGTCAATGCTGAGGGGCCAGAGGTGGTGGAGGACGAGGAGAAAGTTCTCCCTCTGTGAGATTCAGGAAAAACTTTTTCTGAAGGAGGAATGGTCTGAAGAGGGATTTCCAAAGAGTTCACATGCTTAAAGATAGGTCCTTTACCTCTAGTTAGGTTCTGACCATCGCTCACCACTGCACCAATGTCAGCTTGATAACCTTTCTCCTTTAAAAGCATTGAAACTGAGTGGCCAACACTACCACCAGATGCACCGCCAGAAACAGGGGGGGTAGGTGAGAGAGAAGCAGGAGCTTTGATTTGGGCAGAAGTCTCTTCATGACTTAAAGATGCAGACATGTTGGATTTATTTGATTTCTCTCTTATTAAAACTACAGCAGTGGACACCTCCCTCTCCTTACTTGGCAGTTTAGGGAGGCTTCCGAGCATGGGAGGTTTTCGGTCTGTTCTAGCCAATGTGGGTTTGTCCTCACTGTCTGGCACCTTGTGGATTTCTGTCACATTCTTTTTCTTTTCTGCTGTGGTACTAATATCATGTTCACCAAGCTTTTGGATCATCTTCTCTTCCATTGTGTGTTGTAGTCTGCTCGCTATCGAGTTTGCATCTGGGGAAGACAACAAAGAGCTTTGGTTTTTATTGCCCAAATCTTTCTTCATGTTTGGCATTTTATTTTTGTCATCTTTCCAGCAAACAGCCTTGCATTCGATTTGCATTGGCTGTGGACCAGATGGAGAATTTCTTTTATTCTGAGTTGAATGAAGTAATATTTGATTCATTGAATTTTTTGCTTCATCTTTCTCTTCAGGTGTTCTGTCGACCCTGAACTCTTCATCTCTTTCCTTTTTCCTCTCTTCTTTGTTAGCCTCCTTTAATACATTTATTTTTTCCTCTACTGGCACCTCCTCCCTTGTTTCCTCATTGCAGTTTTCTTCATTGATGCCTGATTGGTTAACAGGACTAACTGCCTTGAAGGCCAAGTTGTATGTATTTTTCACAAGCCGCCTTACATCTCTAACTTTGTGAATTGGAGCCTTAACGTTATCATCCCCGTCCCCTTCATCCTGTATTTTGTCTTCTGCTTTGGTCTTAGTATTTTCTTCCTTCTCTCCAGCAGATCCATCTGGTGGAAAAGATTTGCTTTCTGCCTCTGGAGTGAGACAGACATTTAGTGAGGCCTTCTTCTTTTCCACAGCTTTGAGTTTGATCTCCTGTGTTTTAGATGTGTAGGGATCTTTGTCTCTTTGCTGAAGTTGTCTGTGTTGATTTTTGTTTTCAACTTTTTGATCTCTGTTTGTTCCTCTTGCTAGTGAGTTGCCAGAAGGATGTTCTAAGGGAGCTGTTGTGTCCCAAGCAGGTGCTTTCACTGGTGCACCTACCACAGTGTCATGTGTTCTTTTACCTTCAAACGGTATACTGCAGTTGGATTTTGTCTCTGAAGCTGATGATTTAGTACTCCGAATTTGGGAATCAGCTTCTTCGCTGTCAGTCTGGGAGAAGGTGACACTTCTGCCACTGCTGGATGAACTTGGTCTATAACTAGATTTTAATCCGTTGTTCTTAGGGAGGGTGGCTTGATCCTTCATGCCTGTTTCTCCCCTCAATGAAAGTCTCTCAGATGAAAGGCTGTGATGTGACTGAAGACTGGAACTCAGATTACTAGAGTCAAGTTTCGGTGATTCTTCAGATGGTGCTATGGCACTCTCTGTTGGTGGGCTCACTTCTTCACTTGCTTGCTCATCAGGCTGTCTGTCAACACCTTGCATCTTCTTTGACAACACGTTCTTGATGAGGCATGAAGCAATCTTGGTTTTAGAGTATGTTTCATCCATAGAAGCAGATTTCTGAAGTTTGGACTGTCTTTCTTTTTGTTGTGAGAGCTCAGAGCTGCTCTCACTAGGGGGAGTTTCTTGCATTGCTGCTGGTGTACTGTGTTGCCTCACAAAGATACCTCTAGGGTGAGTCTCTTGAGATGGGCTTTCCACCATAACTGGCAGCCCAGGACTGCTATTTTCACTGCTCTCATCCTGCTTCCCTTCAGTATTATTCCTTCTCTTCAGTTGGATCTGTCTTTTGGGCACTCCTCTTCTTACTTTCCTGCAGTCCTCTCTTTCCACAGCTACGTCTATGCATTCGAAGCTTCCTAACTCACATCTTCTGGATGGATCTAGGCAATCTAAACTGTGAGGATATTGCTGATGAGAGGAGAGTTCATCAAGGTCAAGCTTTGGTGCAGAACCTCTGAAGTCAGCATAGGACAGCCAGGCAGCATTGACCCCAGCTGGACTGTCATGGGTAGATGGTTGAGAAACGTTTGTAGACGAACAGTGGCTGGAGTTGTACATGTCAAGGTAATCTACTTCAGGACTTGACAGGCTACGAAAAGCCACATCTGTAAGCCACTTCACCTCATGGTCTGCTTCATCAAGTTCACTTCCCATACTGGAGCTGGAGCTCTGACATGGCCTGCTGGTGGACACGCGTCGAGGCACACTTCTTCTGTCCTGAGATGTGGGAGGTTTAAGTCTTCTGCTGGTGCTGCAACCGCTGGGGTCTGGCTGAGGTGCAAGTTTAAGCAGACTGTGTTGTTGCTGTAGCTGTCTTGTCGCAGGGAGACTCTCTGTATAAGAATGTGCTGTTGGCAGTCCCTGCTGCGTCTCTCTGGTTGTGGGAGCTGCACTGCGAATCACAGGTCCTTTTCTATTCCTGGCATTGAATGACAGCTCAACCTGTTCCCCTCTGTAACTGGCAACCCCCTGCCACCCCTCTTCTCTTTCAGGAGCCTGCTCCTCCCTCTTTCTCTCTCTGTCTATCTCCCTACCCATTTGCCTCGCCATACCTACATCCCTCTCCTGTTCCAATGGCATTTCTCTGTCCATCTCCAATTGCTTTCCAATTCTGACCCAATGGGCCTGACTATTATTGTCAACAGGATCAACATTGGGGTTTTCCCTATTTGTCGCTGCTTCCTTTAAATTACCACACAGTGAGGATGCTATAACTTCAGAGGGGCTATTGCTTCTGTTTTGCCACTTTCTGTGTGGTTTCTGAGGGGCTATAATGTGAATAGGTGTAAACCTAGTAAGAGGTGGAGAAGGAGTGCGCCGCCTGTTTATATGACGGGACATGTCCCCCACCAGCCTATCCCTGTCGTCTTGTATAATTTTGGGAAACAGCTGTCTTCTTGAGTTCTGAGGTGTGCAAGTCAAATCTGGTAGATAAATATTACTGTCAAAATTCAGGGAGTTAGAGGGGACCAGAGGATGGAGCTTTTCCTGTCTTTGCCCAAACTCCTTGGATGCAGCTCTATGAACTCTGTGGCTTGTAATATCGTGGGAAGGAGACTTGAGTTCTTCTTGAGAAAAGGGGGTTTGAGTGTTGTGCTTTTCCTGAGTGGAGGTGGCTACACTTGATATTTCTTGACAGTGTTCTCTCTTTTTTGTCTCTCTTCTTTCTGTGATGAGTTGTATCTGTGAATTGTGTGAATTTTTATCTGATAAGACAGATATCGGAGTGCAAACTGAAGGGTCCGTCACTGAAGAGTTGCTCTTTATTTCAGTAGCACCAGTTTCCAGTCTCTTCTCCAATTTAAATGAAGGTGACACGGATTTCTTTGCCAGATCTGTAGGTGATGGTATTACTGTGTTACCTGCAGTAATAGTTTCTGTCTGAAGCTCAGATGTGAGAGGAACAGGTGTTGTATACAGGGGGTTGAATTCTGTAGACTGTGCTGTTAGGGATTCCTGGAATATTTTCTCTGTAAATGGAGATACAGGTGATGAATGCTGGTGCTGAGATGAAGGACTCAGGCAGTCTGGTGAACAGGTTAGAGATCTTGGTTCAGGTGAAGGTGTGTAATAGTTTGGCTGAGGAGAAGATGTTTGGTTTTTGAGCTGAGACGGTGAGGCAGAACTTTGGATGTCTGATAAATGTGGAGATGACTGTGCTACACTGGTGTCAACACTGTCTTTACCAGACTCAGAGGACACAAGAAAATGAGTTGGCTCTGGGGAGGAGGTATGAGAAAGTTCTGGAAATGGGGAACTTTTCTTGCCCTCAGCCTGAACAACAGAATAGGACACCCCTGTGATTTGAGGGGAGAAAGAGAAGCTTCTTGGTGACACGGAGCCAACTTGTTGCTCTGTGAAAGAAGACTCTGAAACCTCTTTGACTTGACAGGGCCACTCTTTCCTGATTAGATCTGGAGGGGGCGAAACAGCACCTATCTCAGGTGTGTCATAAGTATATTTTTCTTCTAAAGGTGAGCTGTTCTGGTGCAGTCCAGGTGATGGAGTTACTTGAGAGTGTTGTTCTTTCCTTCTGAGCTCTGGAGAGGAGGAGAAAATCCTTATTTCAAGGGATGGAGAATTGTACCTTTCCTCTAAAGGTGAGACTCTCTGATGAAGTTCGGGTGATGGATTTACTTGAGAGCTATGCCCGTCACTGAGCTCAGGAGAGGAGGATACAATCCTTATCTCAGGTGATGGGGAAGTATATATTTGTTGTAAAGGTGAACTGTTCTGCTGCACTTCAGGTAATGGAGAAAAACTATTACTAACCACAGGTGAAGACACTTGACTCCTGATTTCAAAAAGTGTTAAACGGTTTTGTACTGTAGGCGAAAGAGCAGGTGATGGACTTCTTGACCCAGTGTTGGTTAGAAAGGCAGGGGTAGGCAAGTGAGGGGAGGTTCTTGCTTTCCTTATTCCAGCTGTAACTCTATCCTCTACAAGCTCAGGAGACGTGGCTACTGAAATGACAGGAGAAGGGGGCGTAAACCTAGGGTCTGGTGTGGAAACAGAGCTGCCTGGTCCAGTTGATAATCCTGTGTCCTGGCTCTGAGGAGTAGTCGTGATGTCTCTTCCAGCAATAGAAAGATCTGAAATAAGTTCAGTGGTGTTGGCAGAATCTTTTATATCAGGTGTGGATTCTCTGCTAAAGAGATCAGGTACAGATACCCTCCCTCTTGATTCAGAGAAAGGAGGTAACGTTTGAGTGGTGGGGGAAGGGGAACTATTTCTGAGCTCAGGGGAGACTACCTGCCCTTCTGAGGGAGATTCTGAAACGACACCATGGAGTATAGAAGATGAAAAATGGATTCTAGATTTAATGTCTGTGTAATCCTGAGAAAGGTCAGTGGGAGTCTCAGGCGATGAGCTGCTGTTTTGATTTAACTGGGTGGCTTCTGGCTCAATTAAATCGTGTGGAAACAGTGGACTTAAAGATTGATTTGAAGGATTACTCTGTCTGTTCTTGAATGAAGGGGTTATTGTACTTGATTCAGTTTCTCTGTACGATTCCTGAATGTCAGGTGATAGAGGTGAAAGTCTTTTTTCTGCGGAGGACGAAGACAGTGATGACAGCCTCCCTTCTGGACTGAAGGAACTGGGGCTGTTATATCCAGGAGAAGGTGTTGTCTCACCACTGTTGAGGCCTTGATACGATGGGGTGAGTGATGATGGGGTACTTGTATTGTGCAGAAGTACTGGGGTTTCAGTTTTTGGTTCAATATTTGCAATGCTATCCTTAGCAACTTCTGGATGTTTTAAATTAAATTCTTTTTCATCTAATTCCCTCCCATCTGAACACTCTTTTTGCCAAGCAGGGCTGTAACACCCTTCTTTTGAATCATCAGACCCCTCCTCTCCCTCACTTGATCCAGGTGCAGTGTGATAGCTGCCAGAAGAATCGTTCAAATCATCCACTTGTGGTGTGGTAGCAGATCTTCCTTCCAACTCTGTCTGGGAAGGTACAGCGGGCCCTACAGCAGGGCTGCTTGAGAGGGACGCTGACTCACCGTCGTCTCCAAAAATGTCACACAGGCAGGTGGTCTCAGAGATGACACTCCGCTGAGTGGGGATGTTGATGATGTCGAAGATTTCAACGTGGTTAGGGGTACCCTCACGATGGCACAGGGAAAATGTGCGGGGCGCACTGCGCATGAAGGAGTAGCTGTCCCCCTGGAGAGTCCAACTGTCCATCGCTTCACCATGAGCTCCAAAGATTCACTGTGGCCAGTCCTGCCCGCTCCTCCTGTGGGCTTTTGGCTGGGTTCCTGGAAAAAAAAAAAAAAGAAAGATCACCTGGAGGGCATATTCATTTTACTACAAGTAGATTAGATAAAAATGACTAAGTTAGTGATAGCACTATTTAAGCTTCATTTGGATTTAAAACATCAGAAAAACAAAAATTAACAAAGTTACCATTTCCTAAAACACAATGACACTCAGGTGATCTGATATAAAAAAAAAAGATTATTTGGTTTTATGACATTTACAAAATATAAATTTACTCTTTAAATTATTTCAACAAAATAATAGTTTTATGTTATTTCACATTATCTTTGCAAATGTGGAACCCTTACTTAGTCTCACATGTAGTAATAACCACAGAAACACACATGTTCATGCTTCATTATATGCAAGAAGAGAAACTCTGACTGACTTGTACTGTACCTGCGGCCACTGATGTAACTTTTCCTGATGGTTCTGAGCTCTTCAGTAGTGGAAAAAAACCACCCCTCATTCAAAAAAATGGTCTCTCAAGTCTGCAATAGACTCCAAGGTAAAAAGACCTTGTTCATCTCCATGACCAAACAGCTCTACATCTCTGACTGACAGAGCCAGACTGACTGGCTAACTTCAGAATATGGAGAGCACTGCCATCTATTAGACTTGAATAGAAAAAGAAAAGAGGAGGAACCTCCTTAGACATATTACATCCCCTAATACTCATTTCTGCCCCGCCCCTCTGATCTGGCAGCAGGGGAAAAGCTTTCAGCAAGTAGCTCAGATCATTTTTTATTTTTTTTTGATTCTCCAGACTGAGGTTCGCATGGGCATTGGCTTTCCAGTGTAAGCTGGGGTGGGGTACCTCATGGGGTGGGTGGGTTTATAGTTAGCAGCAGATGCTGATCAGGCCGGGACCAACGAGCGCGCCTGGAATCTGACACTTACAGCCAGCTCAGTCACATTGCTTCTCTATATATAGACCTACATTATCAGGGCCAGAAAGACATAGCTTTAGTTCTTTGAGTGGGTGTGCTGGTGGGGAAAGAAAGAGTAAATACTGTCCTCGAAGAATGGCATATTCATTGTTCACTCTGACACAACTTTTAATGGGGTATTTAACACAGAGGGTGCAGTAAATCTAACTTTGCGTGTAGGTGTAAATGAGGCCCTGCTGAGGAATGGCTATTGAGGGAGGTCAAAGGTTGACACAGACTATCCAACATGGTCTCACATGAAACACTCACTGCTGAGCTGGCAGCACTTGTATGGTAAGGTGAAGTAACATATCTTAAGCCACTTTTTGCCCCGCAATGTCTGCAAATGGCGTTTTTCAAAAACAAATTACTCAATAAATTTTAAAATCATAATCTCATAAAGCAATCCCACTCGAAGGAGGTAATGTTGTCATTTTACTATACTTATCCAAAAGTAGTACAATAGCAAGGCCTAATCATGCTATACTGAGGGAGTCTAGACATGTATGATGGGAGCGAAGTTAGATAAGCCCCTTATTCCTATTATAATACCTCATGTCATTACCAATTATTCTAAGACATTAAGTCATTCATCAGCAGCTAGTGGAAAACCTCTGAACAAAAGGTTCCAGTTTTATCACAGCTCACTGGTAGAACAACGTGCTATTTTTACTTTCTATGATGACCTTCAAATGGTACGCCTGATTTGAGCTGTCCATGTAAACATGAATCTTGCTTCAAACACTTTGGATGTTTAGGTTTTTATTTTTGCTGGGATTCAAAAATCACATTTTCCAAATGTGATAACAAACATATGAAGACATTTATTTTCTCATAAAATAAATGTATAGCTTCAACCTAACCCCTTGTCTATAACTGGTTTATCGTATTGGTTTTTATCGTACAACTGCCCATTTTTACAGTTGTGAGTTTTTAGTATTAGTAAATGATATAAAAAATTTAGAAGGTCTTTCCAATATTACAAAATTCATGTGCAACCCTTTTTACAAAAGGGTTGTACAAAATAGTATTTCATTACTATTTTGTTTTTATTTTACTACAAAATTAACAATTAAGGTAACAAAAACAGGACTGATATGACAAATACCTGAGGTTTCACAAGAATCAGTCTTGTTTGTTTAAGATACTTGTATCAGACAATTTTATTAATTTACAGATAAAGAAATTCAATTACTTTTAATTAATTGGCTGATACATTTTTCACACCCTTTGCTCAACTTAATAAAAAACAAACAAACATGTAGGTAAAGCAAAAGATCTTTACTTGAAGCCTGATAACAGCCCCAGTTATGAAATTTGAAGGCAATTAGTAGTTTCAAAGCAAACTTAGCTGCCAGTGAGGATTAAGAACTGAAACAGCCTTTGATGAAAAATAGACTTTTATTTTGGAATCGGCAGCTAACGCAGAATGCGACGCAGGAAGTTCCGCATTACGACTGCGGATGAAGATAACAGACAAGTGGCTAAGGCTAATGTTGGCTAACTAATTAGCAGGATAGGTGAGTGTTTTTAGCACAAACTTTGCCTCTCTGTTTATTTGACCTGTTGTAGATGTTTTGGGTGCTGCGTCGATGCCAAACGACGAACACCAGCGTGTTGTCATTCTGTTCCCAGGTTGTTTGGGCCTTGTCAGTCGACAGCAAGCTAACGCCGAACAGTAGCTGCTCTCCTCTCGTTTGTTTACGTTAGCTCTGCGGCTCGTCATTTTTCCAAGTTGTCTCACAAAATGAAAATACAAGGTTCCCAACTTTTGGGACGACACAGACAAGCTGTTGCAAATATTTCAAACTTCACAGGAAATGAGCTACGTTTGTCTTTAAAATGTAATAATCCGTTTGAGCTCTTGTAGCTGGTTAGCCATGAAACAGGTGGACATTTTCTGCTCTCTGGTTTTAAGCCGTGAGCTACAGCATGTATACATCTATCAACGGGTACAGCAGATTTAACTAACACGTTTTAATATTTATGTGCTATGTCACTAAGCATAACCGAAGTCCTAAAGTAGGAAATAAGTAATGTTTTATTTCCTTTTTTGGGTTTAAGTGCTCTCCTTTTCATGGGAATGTTTCGTTAGTAAACAGAAGGCCGCAGGATACTCTGACTCCTTTTAGGAGTGTTCGGGCCCTGTTTGTTGTCAGCAGTACTATACCAAGGACAGACTTTTAATTTAGGGGACACCTTCTATGAAAAGATTACTCCCATTTTCATCATCACACATAGAGTTTAAGTGCTCAAAAGCATAAACAGTAAATTTGCTGCAATATGTTGTCATTCCTGTTTTCTGTTATCTAAAAGTAGGATCCTAAAGAAACAGCTGATATGCCTGGATACAATCCCCTCTGTTTACCTCTATTTAATTTAATGTACAAATGACTGGTTACCTAACTGATACCAAAAACTGCCAAGATTGCATCCTCAGGAATGTTTGTGTTGCTTGATGGTGTGTTCACTGATTGGAGAAAAGATTGGACATTTAGTTTGTGACAGGCTGATAATAAATCAGGCCAGGTGGAGTTTAAAATTGTCTGATTCTGGTATCCAAAAGATCTCCTCTGTTAGAAAAAACTTTGTAGACAAGACCTATTCATCTGTTTAAATACTGAAAATGTAAAAGTCTTTAATTTTCTGTTTATTGTTTAGCTTGTAATTACTGTTGACCACTGAAAGTCTTTTTTTTTTTTCACCAAGCAAAAAAAAATCCTTACTAGGATATTTTATTTTAGAAATAATTTGAAATTAAAATGTAACAAATGTGAAATGTATTATTGGAAATGTTTCAATTCTTATAAAAAATTTTAATAATCTTGATATTTAAAATAAGGGGTTTGAGCAGTAATAATAATAATTAATAATAATAATATTATAATAGTAATAATAATGAGAAATGTCAGAAAGGACAAATGAAATGGGAAATTAAAATCAGTACCATCATTTTATATCTAATCAATTAATCAGATAAAATTGAGTCTTGTGCTGAAATAAAACCATCCTCCAGACTTTGGATAATTTTTTTGTGGTCCTGTTCCTCTTAATTTCAGGTCTTTGCCGTCGTGTGCGTTCCAGCCTCAACCATGGAACAGTGTGCATGTGTGGAGCGGGAGCTGGAGAAAGTGCTCCACCGCTTCGTAATGTACGGCCACCAGTCTGAGGAGAGGCTAGATGAACTTCTACGCAGTGTCTGTGAGATACGTGCACAACTAGTTGCTTTTGGTGAGGAAGACACTGGTACAAAAGGGTTGAAAACTGTAACTTTGGAAGATGTATTAGTTCCGGCATTTTATAATTTTGACAGAAAATCCAAATCTGCTTCATCCTTATTCATTGTGTATGGTGTATACTTGGATTTTGATCTCATTTCTTTTTCTGTCCAGCAGGAGTACAAGATGCAGACCTATCAGTCCTATCCCAGAATATGGCCCAGTGTTGTAAGAATATTAAAGAAACAGTGCAGATGCTGGCATCTCGACATAAAGACATTCACGGCAGCGTGTCAAAAGTTGGCAAAGCCATCGACAGGGTAAGAAGAGAAAATGTTATTTTGTAAGAATAAAAGTTTTTACATGCATTTATTTCACTCTTTCGCTACGCCTCTGTAGAATTTTGATGCAGAGATCAGTGCGGTGGTGGCAGAGACAGTGTGGGATACTCCAGAAAGACAGAAATACCTTAGTGAGTCCATTGTGGAGCACTTGTACCGACAAGGGATGCTCAGTGTGGCAGAGGATCTTTGTCAGGTAAGTGAAAATCAGCAAAGTTTTGTCTGTATCTTGGCTTGAAGGTCTTTGAGACGTTTCCTTTGGCAATTGTCCAAATGTAACTCAATTTACACAATATTCTATGTATAAAATTTAGAGAAAATGTAATATTCCCATCTGCTAATTGTCACTGGTAATTTTCTTATTTTGTTAAAAATTGCTTGTGATATTGTTGAAAAAAAAAAAATTCTTGGAATGTTTTTTAAATTAATAAAGGAGCCTCGTATGACACTGTTGTGTCGCATTGTGTTATTTTGAGCTTGGATTCTCTATTTTCAGGTCATGTCACACGTAGAAATAAATCAGGAAATGTTGCAGTGAGCTGCCTCCAAATTTAGAGACAGTGATGTTGGTAATAATGCTACTGTAGCTGTTGATCCAGGTCTATAAAATTATATATAAATCATAGATAAAATTCTAATGTTTTGTTGAAAACTTCTCCTGTTAACCAGAGAAGTTTTAACCTGTACTGTGGTTTGTACTGACTCATTGTGTAACTAAATATTACTGACATCTAGTGGTTAATTGGAGGAAGATTCTGTCTAGCTAAAATCTTAAACATATTGCATTTACATTATTTGGCTAATTTACTTTTCATTACGGTAAGTAAAAAAAAAAAAAAAAATAAACTCTTTAATATCTTTAATGGGTTTTTTCCCTTTATCTGTGATCATATTTTCTGCCAAAATCTGGTGTATTTTTGTTTTGCCTTTTATGTTTCTTTTATTTTCTTAAGTGTTCAGGCTGTCCTGGTCATTTCACACCTTTTTAGTACCGTTCTATATCAGTTTTGCTTATTGAAAATGAAATCTTTACCTACTGGGCTGTTTTGAACCATGTGTTAGTTTGTACCCACTAAAAAGGTGCCTTGTAACTATTTTTACAACCAATTATTTGTATATAGTAATCTCCTACAATTAGCTCAGAATGAACAGTAAGAGTCTGGTTTTGTTATTTAAATAAATATTGCTTATCAGGAGGTTGTGTTATTTGGCTTTACCATATTTCAGACGAATCGACTGTCCTGAACATTGACCAGGATCACAAACAAGGACCGTGTGATATCAAGTCTCAAGAAAATAAAATTCATTTTAGAGTTTTATGAACATTTATCTCCATGATTCATCAAAACACTTAACCAAATTAAAAGCACTGATAGGCCATAAATTACCGAAAGAATGTTTGCAAGAAGTTTCTTGCTTACTTTTAAAATAAAAACAAAAAGTTGATCCTCCAGCAAAAACACCTGCTAGTAAAATGGTATTGCAACCTTTGCATCATTTCATTTGCATCACTTATTAAATACAATAAGTTAATTGTATTTAATACGTTAAATACAAATACAATTAACTTATTAATAAATAAGTTAATTGTATTTAGGGAACTATTTTCTGCTGTATTTGCTTGCAGCTTTGTCTACATTGCTCCAATTTTAGATTAAAAAAACCATAATCGGTGGGATAAAAAATGTATTTCAAATAACGTGTTCCTATGAGTTAATAGAGCATAGATGAAATTAAGTATACATTTGTGTTTTTTCAGGAGTCCGGTGTAGTTATTGACATGAGTATGAAGCAACCTTTCCTGGAACTAAACAGGATCCTTGAAGCTCTGAGGATGCAGGACCTCAGGCCGGCATTAGAGTATGGAAACCACTCAGACACCAAAGTGATTCAGTGCTGTGTACCTCACTTAACTGCGGTGGTCTTGCTCTTGTGTGCATTTCTTTTAGGTGGGCCGTCTCAAATCGCCAGCGTCTTCTTGAACTGAACAGCAGTTTAGAGTTCAAGTTGCACCGTTTGTACTTCATCAGTTTGCTCAGTGGAGGAATCGGCAACCAGATGGATGCCCTTCAGTACGCCAGGCATTTCCAGCCATTCGCATCCCAACACCAGAGAGGTCAGCAGCTGGAAGATATTATGCAAGATGAGCTTTTTTTGCCAGATGTTGATTTACCTTTTATGTAAACATCTGAAAGTAGCTTTGAAAAACACAATTTAAACTTCGGTAGCTATTTTTTTATGCTCAGTAGGAATAAGGTTGCATTTTGGAATAAATGTTTTTGTAAAACTTTCCTCCAGATATTCAGATCTTGATGGGCAGCCTGGTCTATCTACGTCATGGCATTGAAAACTCCCCGTATCGCAGCCTGTTGGAGACAAATCAGTGGGCTGAGATCTGTAACATCTTTACCAGGGATGCCTGTGCTCTACTGGGGCTCTCTGTAGAGTCTCCACTAAGTGTTAGGTGAGTAGAAAATAGGTTGCTTAAAACATATAGACTTACTTTTTTCCTTTTTACTACTTAAGAGCAATACTAAACAGGTAATACAACAAAGAGTTTTTGGGTTAATCTTTTGTTTTTGCTCTAATTCCATTGAGAGTGACATAAAAAGCAGCTAGGGTTTTATAACTATATAGTCCAATTAAAAATGTATTTCTGAGACATTGCCAATATTTTTCATTTTAGTTTTGCGTCAGGATGCATGGCCTTACCGGTGCTGATGAACATCAAACAGGTGATCGAACAGAGACAATGCAGCGGAGTGTGGACGCACAAAGATGAGCTCCCTGTAAGTTACATTTTATCTTCATTCATCACCATGCCTTTATCCAGTGTGGGCTTTCAGTTATTTCCTTTTCTCGCTGTACATGAAGATTGAAATTGACCTGGGCAAGAAGTGCTGGTACCACTCTGTGTTCGCCTGCCCCATTCTTCGGCAGCAGACCTCAGAGAGCAATCCCCCCATGAAGCTCATCTGTGGCCATGTCATCTCCAGAGATGCACTCAACAAACTCACCAATGCTGGGAAGTGAGTCGAAATGAAGAGTTTAACCACTTCGGCTTATTCTACTTTTTCTCGCTTTGCAGCGTCAGTCTTTAACTTGTTTAATTTGATGGGATAGACCAAAACAACGTAATGCGTAATTAGAAGAAATATGTTTAGTAGTTCTTTATTAAAAAACAGAAAAGTGTTGCATGAATTTAAATTCTGCTGTCCTCAACCAGTACTTTGCAGAACAACTCTTTGCTTCAATTACAGCTTCAAGTATTTCTCTTTACTAGCTTTACATGCTAACAAACGTCTTTGTCAAATAGCTGAAGCTAATTCAGATTGCATTCTGGAAATTGGCTGCATTTTTGTAGCGTATAGAAGTGATTTGACCTAAATCATTCCATAGTGGTTGCATGTTTGATGTTGACCTGCTGGAAGGTGAGTTTTTGCCACCGTTTCAAGACTTTTGCAGACTCTTAGTGGGCTTTGTTCCTCTGTTCTTCTCTTAACACAAGCTTTCCTTTTACCATTCTTCCATAAAATCCACATTTTTCTGAGTTTATCCTTTTTAACCTTTAGATTTCTGCAGCCCCTTCAATAGCTAAGATGGGCCGCATGGAGGCTTTGCCGATTTTTATGTTCTGCTTTCTCACTCAGTCAGTTTAAATGGACGACTCTGTCCAGAGTTTCCATTTTCAGATGATTTGTTGAACAATCCTTTGGTGGATGTTCAAAGCTTTAGAAATTGTTTTATCACATAATCCTGCTTTAAACCCTTTAACCTTGACCTTTTTGCTGTGTTCTTTGTGATGCTGTTTGTTCATTAATATTCCCAACAAACATCTATTCCCTTCACAGAACAGATGCTTTTATACTGAGATTAAATTACACACAAGTTGACCATGTTTACTTTTTAAATTCACCTGAGAATTGCTATAACTTTATCTTTCTACCCACTTTGAGTTGGCGTGTAGCGTACAATGTCATTAGTGTACAGTGAATTCAGAGTTTGTAATGAGTCAAAATGTCTGAACGTTCATTGGGATGTGACATATTTCTGCAGCGCATTCTGACTTGCTTGAAAAAATGAAGTTGATCACCGAGCGTCAATTAAACATGCTGCTGTTCTCTCCCGCAGGTTGAAATGCCCTTACTGCCCCATGGAGCAGAACCCGTCACATGCCAAGCAGATCTATTTTTGATACCATACACTCTCCTCGTCAAGGATGAAGTTACCTGGAGCTCTCTGAATGTCCAGGACCCTTTGCTCTGGCCCCTGTCCTCTATCCCTGGCCTCTAGGCCTGTTTATTGTAAAAGCATTAAGGTTTTATCCCAGTGCTCCTCCGGACGGCCTCGGCAGTCCTGTAACCCACCTCGGACCCTCCAACTTTGCATAGCATTCAAGTCCTGCACGGTTGGTTGAACTGAAAGCTTGTAGTAGAGTGAAGAGTCGATCAGGTTGTCTTCGTGAAGAAGCGCCTCCGAAAAGATCATAGAAATTCATTTAGAAATGCCTGCAGAGTAATAGGCTTATCATATGTATTACTTTCTATTGTTAAATTTTTTTTTTTGTTGTTGCTTTTTTGACTTTCTGGTTGAACGAGTTGTTTTTTTTTTTTCTTTTTATTTGAAAGCAGAGGGATAATTATAAATGGGTTTAGTGTTTGGAGTAAATGGAGTAGGTAGGCAGCAGAGTCTGCTTTCAGGACAGTGATAAGCTTGTATTACTTATGAGATAACCCACAGAGTAGCAAACTCCACTGAACGCTGATAACATCCTGGTTAAGGGGGAGTAAAAGTGTGGCGATCTCCCTTTAATTGAACTCTTAATTGTGACTCCTACTTGATGTACTAAAGGCCTGAAAGCCACTGCTGGTTGATGAGTAAAACCATAAATTTCTCAGCGGTTGGAACAGCTTTCTTTCTTTCTCTTTCTTTTTCTTGTTCTGTTTTTGTTTCCTTCTGTGACTGACTGCACCAGCAAGATCTTCCTCATTCTAGAAGCCATTTGTCTTGTTCTGTGTGTGTATTTAACAAAAGTGACAAAAAGCAAACAAAAATATACAGTGTACTACTGTGAAATGTGTTCTGTTCCTATTTTCCTTCACCACCACCTCATATATAGTAGTTACCTTACACAGCAACACACTTAATCAGCACTATTGCGTAACTAAGATAATAGTGACTCAAAAGCCTACTCCACTCGTGCCATCGCTTCAGTCTGTGTATCCTAAGCTAGCACGCCATGTGATTTGGAGATGTAAATTGGTGTGATGGTAGCCTTATAGTATGACTTGCAGTGACTGTGGGCTTGTGAAGTTTTACTTGTGGTGGCTGGGTAAGTCTTCTGGTCATTGTGGCAGTTGTTTTATATATAAATATATATACTCAAGAATGCCTCCGTTTGATTCAGGAAAGTGACAGTAAGAACTTCACAGTTCCTCAGGGTTCATGTTAGTTGCTCATACCACACTTTACATTTAGTATTTAAAAAGAAAATGTGCATTTATATAAGGAATCATGTATTACATTTTACACAGTTGAAGCTAATGGTTGGCTGTGGGAGTTCCTGGAGTTTGTACATACTCTGCGTTTCATGCGCCAGGTTGAACTTGGAGGAGGTGTGAAGGCAACTGGATGTGCAGCACAGTTTGTGCAGAGCTGACGCAGGTTCCCGGCGTCCTTCCGGACATTTATGTTGATGTCACCTCACGTTCCCGTGAGGCAAGTTTCTTCAGCAAACTAATGCACCAGCATCGCTCCCCTCCGCCCCCCAACACCGATGGTGCACCGTTAATCTCCGTTTCAAAAACGACTTTATATCCTGTTTTTATTTTATTCCCTCACTTGGTTGACAATCATTCACCGCTTCTCTCAGTCTCCCTGCGGATAGAATGCGAGCGTGTTGTATACTCCTTATCCTCTAATTTTTGCTAAATGTTTTGCATTTCCTGCTTTTGTGTGTTATGCAACTTTTACTGTACATATTTATCCGCTAACATGTTTCATATATTTGCATCTGATATTCAAAAATAAAAAAAAAATATACTCCAGTCAGTTTTGTAGGACTGCTTCTACAGTGAAATACCATAAACATTCATTTTCTTTCATCGCCACCCGGTGGCGCTGGTGCTGCATTTTCACATCTTGCTGAAAAACTGTCCTGAAATTTGAGAATTTTTGGACCGTCAACTGGAGCAGAACTACTTTTTGCTGATGAGAAATATTCCTCCAGATTTGACCATCATTTTAGTTTCTGGATAAACAGCAGTGATGGAATCCAGCACAGCAACAGCAACACTCCCACAGAGTGGAAAACATGTGAGATAAGAGTCTTTTCTCATCCCACTTCAGTAAATCACTCAGCCTCTGTGGAGCTGTGCAGTTATAATAATCCCCAGTTTATATAATGCTTTAAATGCCGGGCTAAGGGCCACGTGAGTCAGCGGAGCTTGTATCTGTTCAGATTACGACCCTGCATAAAACAAACCTGCATTACCAACTCGCCCATGCTCTCTTATACTATTTTTATTTGCCCTCACTTATTTTTCTTTTCATCCACATCACATTTGGATTAGGAATAAAGTCTTAAACCGTTGTTTCTCGCATGATTTTTGTGGTATTAGGCTCTTTATTTGCATGGGATTTCCGTTTCAGCTGACCTTCCACCTCTTTGCGCTCTTTCTACCAAAAGATGCTATGCGAGAGGAAATAATCCAAGATTTGGCATCTAAAAATTGAATTAATCCAAAATACCAAAGATACTCTAAAGAATTTAAGGCCCTTGATTTTAAGTACTTTAACCAGAATGAATGCAAAACAAAGATTTGTTTATTCTGTACAGTTTTAATTCCAGTAATTTGACAAGTCACAGTATATTCAAAGATTTAACAGAGAGCTGGTTTGTGAATATTTATAGTTAAAGAATACAACTTTTGTTACTTCAGTCATGCATTTGGGAGGACTAATTTAGCCTTTATTTACAGCTAGCGGTTGCTTTTTACTGCAATCAAACAATGTGGAAGTTGACAGATTTCACAGTCTTAAGACAACAGTCTCTTTGGAGTACAACCACAGAAGGTGAATCGAACTGAAAGTGCAGGTATGTACAAAATTTGCACAGCTCACCTGAAAGGAGACCTAACGAGGGAAATATGTTCAAGAGATGTGCACCAGACAGATATTTGTTCTTTTTTCGGCACGAAAACCAGAAAAGCAGCATTTTTACATGAATTCAGCTGAAAGACTAGTGCAGTGATGCTCCTGCAAACATTAATCAGGCCCAGAATCATACATGGAGATGCACCCATGAGAGTTTTGTGTCCAATTTCCGTTCTCTGGGTTTTGTAAACCTTTGACCGCTACTAAAGATTAGACTGCTCCAGTTCATGTTAAGAGCCATAACTGAATTGACGTTTAAAATATTTCTTCTGTGCCTTCCTACCGTAAGCAATCCTAAATTATACCAGTAGATAAAGTCCTTCTGTCTGGGTTTTTAGTAATTTAATCATCTGTCCGTTTCCACGGCTTTACCGTCTTTAATCTGACTTCCACTTTATCAATTTGTTGTGTTATAAATACTAAACAATAAAACCCAGTCTAAGGCATTAGAACCCATTGAAGGATTCATGTAAGTTACTCTGTATTTGGAAAGTTTAGATTTTTACAACCCCGTATTTGGAAAACTTACAGAAAAGTTTCTTGTAGTCGGAGCTTTCTCAACAACTCTGACCTCAAAATCCAACATGGTTGCCTTGCATATAAACCTAATGATATCCATAGTAACGACATGCTTATTAACCCATGACAACGTTCTCGCACACATTGCACACTTGGATTTTTGTAATGGGACTTCTGGAAGTTTTCTCCACTGTGCCAAGGCTGAGATCAATGTGCTTGAAAAAGCAAGAAAACATTTTGTATAGGTACCAACTAGCTCTACGTCACTGTCATGTGATTCATTCATGTATTTGTTGTTTGCAAATAAATAGGCTGGGGATTTCTGGAGTTCATCTAAATAAAGCCACAGTTTAAAAACCCTAGAGAATGCACACACGCCTACTTCATTCTGAGATTTTTAAAGGCAGCCAAGTTTTCTAAAGCAACATATTCAGCCTTCATGGTATCTGGTGAAGACGGCTTATGGTCAACTTTCTCCTTTGTGAGTTGAACAAAACGTTCCCATGGATTTGGGAATGACCTAACATGGCAGACAGGCTCCTTTTCCTTTCTGAAAAAAGTTGGGTATAAAGCAACTACAGCTGCAGACGTAGGAGCAGCAAAAATGCTCCTTTGTTAAACAACTTTGATCCTAAAAGTAGAGAGGTAACTGTAAACTTTCTTCACTCGGTAACAATATATATAGACTCCAACCAGTCAGTGAAGCTGATTCTAGTCAACAGCTAGTTGCTTGTTGGACCTGTAGGGACCTCAGTAATTGAATGCTTTGGTTATCGTCACCAATAAGATCATTTTAAACAAGTCTTAGGTGGTGCTTTTCCTGTGATTTTGCAGTTTGGAGTCATTCTGCTGAGGATAAACGTGGCACAGACAAGCGTCGGTGTGAACACGTCCAGAAGGATGTAATCGGTGCCGGTCTTTTACACGAAAAGAGCAATAATGCAATCAAGGTGCAGAAGCAGTGTGGGGGTCAGATGGGAATCTATGAAGCTTTTTTTTTGTACCACAAAAATACTAAAAACACATGAGAAATTATATAATGGTTTCCCATTTCAAGATTGTCAGTCAAAAGTTTCACATTGATATGTTTCTTTTTGTTCTGACTGAGCTACTGTTTTTGTTTTAAAAAGTTTTTCATTCCCAAATTTCACAATTTACAAGATTCATTTAGGCAAATCAACACATCATTGTGCCTTTTTTTTTTTTTAAAAAAAGTGGCTCCTATGAGGGTCAAAGGTTTAGGACAGTTTACTATAATTTTTTTGTCAACCTCTTCTTTTTTTTTTTTAGGTCTACTACTTCTGACTTTATATTTTTAATTTTGATTACTTGGTACCACAACTAAATCCAGCAGCACATCCTTTCCAGAGATTTAGTCAGTTGTGTAGGATTTTGATTTGGTAAATAATTTTTTTTTTATAATCTCCAAGTTTGTCTCGTTTCTTTTTTTTTTTTCCCAGGCAGACTTGCTCTTGCGTAGGTCCATGCTTTCGGAGAAAACAGTTTGCATTGCAAACAAGTGCGTCACATTCAAATTTCAGATGATTCAATCCTGTCTATCCACGGCAGACTCGACGGCGTATCTTCTTGTTTTTCTGCTGCTCTGTCAGCTGTCGGCTCCTTCTCAGTTGTCCCATCTCTGCTCCCTCCTCCTCCTCCTCCTCCGCCTCCCCTTCCTTCCCTCGCCCCGCCCGCCCTCAGCTGCTGCACCTCCCTCTCCAGGGCTTCGTTGCGGTGATACATCTCCAAGTAGCTGGCCTGCAGCTCCTTCTGGTAGCGGATGACCTTGTCTTTCTCCGTCTGCCACGTGTTCCTCTCCTCCTCGAAGGCCGTGGCCTGGGCCTCGCTCTGACGTCGCTCCAGCAGCAGCTCCGCTCGCAGACGCTCTTCTGTGGGACCCCCAGAGCCGCCTGCGAAAGGAAAAGTTCACGTGGATTCAGCTGGAGTCCAAAAATAAAAAAAAGCCGTGAATGGAAGATTACGAAAGACACCAGCTTCTGGTAAATGCTCACAGCTCTGTACTCCTGACCTGGTTACACAGCTATAACCTGATTTTGGATCTAAAATTGGAAACACAAAGCCATTATTGAGCGACAGATACCTGTTGCTCCTGCTGATGGACTCTCTTCGGCTCCTTTTTTGCTTTCTCCGGTGGAGGAACACTTGCCGTGCTGCGTCCCCTGCAGGATGATGTTCAGAGCATCTATCTGGGCCTCCCTGTTGCGCAGCTCCGTCCGGGTTTCCCTCAGCTGCGTCTTCAGCTTGAAGATTTCGCTCAGCTTCTGGGTCACTTCTGCCTGGGAGTCCCTCACCTGCTGCTTCAGCAACGAGATTTCCCCTGACTTCTGACAAACCTGAGAAAGACAACAATATGACAAAGAAGATCATCGTTGAAAACTCAAAAAATAAAATAAAAAAAAAATAAAATGTTTAGAAAAACGATTCAAAATTGCACTGCAAAACCACACAATCTTACCAAGTATTTTGGCCTAGTTTCTGGTGCAAATATTTTAGTACACTTGAAAAAAGACAAAACTAACTTACAAGTAACTTTTCAGCAAATATAGGAGCTTTTTTTAAGTAAATAACTCCTTAATATTGATGAAAAAGTACCAGTTGTAACTTAAATAGTGGAACAAGACATTTTAGCTTATGATATGGGAAAATGTCATGTTCCACTGGCAGATTACTTTACTTTTTTATCAAAATTAAGGCATTACTGACTTAAAACAAGCTTGCTGAAAAGTTAGTTTTTGTCTTGTTTCAAGATTACTAAGATATTTCAACTAGAAACTAGTTCAAAAATACCTTTTGTGGTATATATTGCATTCCAGTGCAAAGTCTTGAAAAGATGCATGATTTTCAAAAGTTTCTTCACCACAAACCCCCCCACACCAAAAAAATCTGAAAAGTGTGGCATGCACCATACCACCCTAGACGTATTTTTTTCCCCACAGTGAAACAGGGTGGTGAAAGCGTCGCTCCTTACGCCTGAACTCTTCTTACCTCCCACCGTGTCTCTTCCAGAGTCGGACTGGTCGGCTTCGTTGCGGCCGTGACGTCCCGGCTCGCGTCCCGCTTCAGGCCGTCGAGCTCCTCCTGCAGGCGATTCTTCTCCTGCTGGGCCCTAAACAGCTCCAACTGCATGCTGCGCTGGGAGCGCTGGGCGTGCTGCGAGACCTGACGCAGCTTAGCGGCGTACAGGCGCTTCAGCTCCTCCACCTCCTTCTCCCACAGACGCTGCTTCCCTTCAAACACCTGCAGGTGGCGAGCAGATGAGGTCAGAACAGACAAAAAAAAAGAGTAAAAAAATGAAGTGTCGTTCAGATCAAAAATGAGATTCACCTGAGCGATGGCGCCTTCGCTCTCGTCCAGGTTCCTCCTCATCTGTTTTAGTTCATGTTCTTTTTCCACCAGGCGCTCCTCCAGATCCCGCACCTGGAAGACACAGCGGCGCCAATAACTTAGGGAGGTTGGCAAAGGTAAATACACACCTAGAATCTTTTCTTATTTTGTCATGTCACAACAACAAACTTCTGTTAGAAAAAAAGGATCTATGATAAATATGACATTTTCACACATTTCTTTTTTTGTGAACTACGTCAGATTGTCAGATTAGACAGAGATCATCTATGAACATTCAGGTCTTCATACAGATTATGGATTTATTTATTCTAAGACATGAACAAGCTTCGATTGTAGAGTCGCTCCGGGTGGACGGGGAAGCTGTCCCACGCAGCCTCTAAGAGGTTTTCTTTCAGGACTTGCTCTATATTTGACCTCTCCCATCTGAAGGAAAGCTTCCCCACAAACCCAGGCAGACATCACCACGTTTCAGGGTACGGAAACATTTGTTCAAGCTTTGCTTTTCCACCAGATGTGTTTTGCATGAAGGAGAAAAGTTGTGTTTTTACACCGTTTGTGGTGGAATTTAAATATGACCTATTTTTCTTTTAACAATGGCTTTTTTTTGCCACTTTTCCAGAAAGGACAGGTTTGTGGAGTTACTAATAGTTACCACATGATGCCTCTTGGCTGCGTATGTGATTAATCCTCTCATTCAAAAGTCATGTCACGATAGCAGTTGTGCCGTACTTTTGCTATTTTCCAACGACCGATTGGACAGTTCTGCTAAAGACGTGCAAAGTTTGTTTTATAACCAAACATAGCACTGAACACGACTTTCTCTCTGGCCTGTCTGCTGAGCTGTCTGTTCTCTACTGTTAGCTAATTCACCTCAGAGATCTTCACCAAACGGCTGTAGTTGAACTGAGATTAAACTATGCTGCTTCAGAAACTCCAGGAATTGTTTTATTTTGGAGGAATCAGATTAAAGGGGGGTAAATACCTGAGCATGCCACACTTTTCAGGCTTATATTTATAAAAAGAATCTGTAAAAATCCTTTTCCTTTCACTTCACAATCTATAAAATAAATTACAGCAGCTCAGGAGGTAGGGGTTCGTTCTGTAACCGGGGCAGGTGTGGCTAAAACGTAGCTAACTACCAACAGTGTGTGAATGGGTGAATGACTGAATGTAGTGTAAAGTGCTTTAGAGTCCTTTGACTTGATAAAGCAGTACAGGCCTTTTGTCTTAAAAGTTGGTGGCTTTACCATGATGCACAAATTTCAAATCAGTCATTAAGTTGGGCTCATATTCCCTTACCACGTCCTCCACCGAGAGGGACAGCGTCCATTCATAAGGAGGCGGAGCCTCACTGCCATAGGGTGTCAGGCGGTTTAGGGTAGCCATGCTTCGGCATGCTACCTCCCCCATAGCCACACCCCCTGACCCGGCGGCCTTCAGGCCCTGAGAGGTCCGATCTAAGGAGCCGATGGTGTTGATGTGGCCCATGGAAGCGCTGTGGAAAGGAGAGGAAACCACAGAAGCTATTAAAATATCGTTACTTTTCACGATCCACACAGTCAGAAAAACAAGGAAAAATCACAGCTGTGGAACTCAAAGTTCAGCGGAGAAGACATTGACGTAGAAGCCGACCTGATGTTAGACAGATGTGGACGGAACGGAGGGCGGTACGGCGGCAGACTGCTCATGGAGTTATGACCTGAGTCTGACAAGTTGTCATCCTCGTGGCTCATCACTTGCACCGAGGAGATGGCCTGCAAAGTCAGAATTATACGGTTATTCAGCTTATGTGGAGCTTGATTGCAGCCTTTGACAGAAATGCTTGAAAATAAAAAGGTGCTTCTGTTTTCGCGTCTATAATCCAAGTGCCTGGAGCTAAAGAGCGATTCACTTGGCTAATTTCTAGCTAACGACAGAAGATGCTAAGCGAATAAAGCCGGATCAGGATACCTTGTTACCACATGATGTCGGTCCTCCATGACGGGAGGGCGAGGAAGATGAAGAGGAGGTGGAGACTGTTTTGGAGATGTGGCCGTATGCTCTGTGCAGTCCATTGGAAAGGCCGTGATCCACATCCTCCGACTTGGAGGAGGGGTAGAGGTTTTGCATGGAGCTGAAGTTTTTAGGTGTGACGGGTTTGAATGCAGAAGACCTGAACCGGACCTAAGAAAAAATGGCAAACAAAGTACAAAGAGGCGTAAGGCGTAAACGGTCCCTCGCAGCAATAATAGCTGGGTTACGTTAACATAAATCACAATGTTCTAATGAAATCAATGCTACTACACCCTCTGTGTTTTCAGCATTGATCAATTTAGGCGTAAAAAAAAGAGAAGAGAGATTTGATCACCGCAATAAATTCAAAACTCTGCAAGTGATGGATTTTTCAATCAGTGCTGCTGAGGTGGATCACGTCTGCGACTGATTTATGCTCCTAAAAGGAATCAAGGGTGTTGCATCATACTGCAGCAAATATATGGTGTTACTAATCAATTTACCACAACCCCAAAGAGCCTTTTCACTGGCTGTAAATCATTTGTACAAAGACTACTTTTAATAAAATTGATAAAAACTTGTATTACTAATCTAATAACACATACGTTTTCCAGAAAACAGTTTAATGCAGTACCTTAATAAAGTAATTTCATGCCTTGAATATGTTTACATGTTGTCACACGGCAATCATAAACTTCAGTGTGGTTTATTGTAATTTTGTGTAATAGATAAAGTTGAAGAGAAATTCAACTTTTCTTTTTTTGTTTTATTTTAAAACTGAAAATTTATAATGCATATGTTCAGTCCCCCTTAATCAAATACCTCTAAATACAATCCTGGGGATAACATGGCCTAGTTAAAGTCTGGATCTAAATCTAACTGAGAATCCACAGCACGATGGACAAACTCGTCTTTACTAATAGTCATCAATCAGTGTGATTGAGCTTCATATATTTTGCAAAAAGGAATGGGCAAATATTTTACACATATTCCAATAGATTTTTCCGCAAAACACTGGTTCTTAAAAAAGAATAATAATTAAAAATAATTATTATGCAAAAAAACCCTGACCAACATATTCTCAAAACCTAGAACATAACAGTTCTAGGTTTTGCTGTAATGCTAGACACCATGATATAACACAACTGATGCTCATGTAAAGACATTCTTTTTTTTTTTAAATATGCAGCCTCAATTCTCGTACATTCACCTTTTCGTACTTGCCCCCGCTTGGCAGTGAGTTTTTAGTCAGGTCTACTTCAGTGCCATCTTTACTGTAGACTTTGGCGAAAACGTCATCTTCCACCAGGCCTCCGATGACGTCCCTCTTGCCGTCGCCGCTCGGCCCTGCTTTGGGCTCTTTTCTGTTGGGAAGCGCAGGAAGTCAGAAGACATCTCAACCTAACGTCCCGCAGAGGTATCTGCTGCTCTGTAGCAGAACCCACCTGGTGATGTTGAGGTAGTTCAGTAGCTCTCTCTGGGTCAGGCCTTTCTTCAGCAGGCCGTTGGTTTGTCTGGGTCTCACCTGAGGCACCGCGCGGTTACCTTTAGTCGGAGACACATCTGGCTTCTCCACCAGACTTCCTACGCTTCCCATGCCGCAGAGCGAGGAGAGGGGGGAGGAGGGGAAAGGGCTGCGGAAGTTTTGGGTGGGACCACGTGTCACGGGAAGAGTTTGGACCGAGGTTGCCATTGATTACAAGAGGCTGAGGGGAGGTAAAGAGATCTGCGAAAGAAGATAAAAACAGGTCGATCACAAGAATAGGTGGGATTGACAAAGGTGAACAATTAGACTTTGATGATGTCTTGGTTCAAAGATAGCATCATGAACCTCCTGCTGAGGCATGCTTGGCTTCTTTGGAAACAAATTATATGCCTTGTGTTTGATGATTCAGAACATTACAGAGCTACAGTAGAAGATTATAATCAGTAAAGGAGAGACAAACAGAAATCTGTTTGGGGAAGAGCTTCTCAGACAAAACTATGGACCTGTTATTAGATTCTAAAATGTTCTCAGCCAGAGATTGAAATCGCTCAATTTTCCCTTGATTGAGTTTGATCAGCAGATCAAATACTTAGAATTCAGGAAATGTCCAGTTCATTTCAATGCATAAAATTAAGAACCATCTGCATTTCCAGTTTATGAACACACAACTAACGGTCAAAATCTGAAATAGAAATACATAACCTTAAAGATATAATCTTATAATCCAATATGGCTGCCACATATTATTTTCACTTACTTTACGAAGTCAATCTAGCAGACAGTACTGTGCAAAATCTATTTGTGAACATGTTTAACGTCCAAATTCAGAGAAACATTTCTTGGCTTGCTAATCACTAAGTCACTAAGCTCAACAATTAGCCCACAGTTTTTCTTTGTCTTGCAACATGTAAACAATTGGATTAGTTTCTACTAAAGGTGATAAATCTCTACAGTCATTTTTTCCTCTTTCCAAACTGTTGCTCACCTTTGCTTTTGTAGACAATTGTGAAACCAGAACATAAGCCCTTTGCATGAAACTGCAGATCCCTGATAAGGACATAGCAGCCTACAACAACAATGGCACTTTTTCAGTGTCTCTTTTTGGAGCCTGCTACCATTGAACTTTAGCAATGGACAAAAAAGATTCAAATATAAGAGATTTAAAGAAAATGTTAAGGAAAATGTGAGTTAAAACTTTCTGTAGAGAATAATTAGCAATGTTCAAGGTGTGACGTTCTTTCGTTGCATGCTTTTAACATGCGTTAACTTCCTTTTAATGGGACATTAAAAGGACATTTGTGTCTGGCTGCATGGAGAATCACACCTGACGTTGTGCACTGCCAGTCAGCAGGCTGAAAGGAGGATGCTACACTTTCCCTTAAAAAAATAAATGTACATTTTTGGAGACGTTTTTAGCCGCGCAGCACAAAGAGTTTCAGTGTGAAAATCTAAGGAGTGCCAATAATCACACTTATCAAATTATGCTTCTTCATATATGGCAAACTTTAAGCTCTATCTCTGCTAAGAAGCCAAACCAATATGAGCTTGTTAGATGTCTGTTACTCTGTTAAACAACAGTAAATTCAAGGTGAAGTTTTTTTCCATAATTTATTTGAATCTATGTATCACAATACCAATAAACATTTTGCGACATAAATACCTCTAATCAGTATTTTACAACATTTCTAGCTCTAGCGATGATTGTAAATGGTAGTAAACATGATAAATGTGTAAGTTTGCAAAGCAGTGGAGGTACTTTAAAGCAACCTGAAAGGTTATGACACACAATAACAATGAAACAAACATTATTCCTTCCTTTTCTGCTGAAATAAACTCCTCTGCTTACCCCACTGATAGTATGTGTGGACGTCTGTCCCCAGAGGACAAAGGTGAGCTGACATACGTTTCCTCAGCTGTGTTTGTCTCTGCAGTCAGCTGTCTCACAGCACAACAACATCAACTCAGTAGGACCAACCCACACATCCTGACCGGCATGCAAATGCCATGATGGAAGAACAATAAATGCAAATATCTCATTTACACGGACACAGGATATCAAACAAGGTTGAGGTAGCTGCAGTGCTTGGCGAGCCTTTCTTTACCTGAAGCAAATCAAAAGAGCACAGGATCATGTGAGGTAGCGGCACTGCAGGGTCATGTTGTTGTTGTTTTTCATGACAAATCTGTTACGTAACTCTGATCCAACTGGGTTACTACAGCTCATTTTGTTCCTCCAAAGGACATAAACCCCACATTTTAATCAAGTTCTGAAGCACAGTTTCCTAAAGTCTCCGGGGAAAAAAACAAAACAAAACAAAAAATCACAGATAAACCATTCAGTGTGACTCAAGACGTCGAGCTCAGCATCAGAAAAGCTCCAGCTGAGTGTTAACATTTTGTAAGCAAACAATGAGCAATTTCTGCTGAATTTTTATGAAACTAAACCAGCTGCCAAGCGATTCAAACACCCACCTGAAAGCCCTAAGAGCCTCTTCACCCCCCACACACCATGCATTGTTTCCTCCTGTCACCCCTCTGATTCCTCTCACTTTCTGATCACCCACACATCCCCTCCTTCCCTTCTTTTCAGTCAACCTCATTAAGGTGCACTATTGATTTTATCCTTTTGACCCTCTCTGTTCCAGTGCATAAACACCGCCAGCAGTCATAAACTACTGGGGAGCATAAAACACGCACTGGCATACAGCTCTATTTCCGACTATAAATATGACTGAGGGGGAAACAAAGGTCTCCGTTCAGGTTCAGCCCGCTGGTTTGACGCCCAGAGAGCAACCGTGGCGCAAACTGTGCTCTGCCTCTTCCCTCAGCCTTGTGTAGTGACTTGTTTTTGGAGGTTGAGGAGAAACCTAGTCTCTTCTTTAGTTTTGCCACTTTTTCTTTATGCTTGACGTCTGTAACAATATGTTCACCTCATCCTTTGTCCGTGTTGCCAGTGAGTAGCTTCATCTTAATCCTGCTAAAAAAGTTGTTTTCAGCACCAAAACAATCTGTATTTTCTATTCACAGATTTAGACAGTTGCAAACTTTCAGAGACTATGGTAGCAAATTTTTCCCTATGTAGTCAATATCTGTTTCGGAGGCCTTAAAAAGCTGTTTTATGTAAGAAAAATGCACTTTAAATTTCTCACTTTCCTTCAAACATAATTGACAAGCATATGTTGATTTATTTGTCTTTCGTACATTCAAGATATTTCCAATTTGTGGCTGTAAAATTGTTTATTTGGCATTGAATTCAGAAAATAAGTGTGCATTTTACTCTAAAGGCTATAGCAAAGCAAATACAGCGGAAAAGTTTGGAACAAGAACACGGGAGAAGGACATGAGGCAAATGTTAAAAAATCGAGCTGTAACTGGACTTTGCACCCATGTGTCCTGTGTAGTCGTTTCACGCAGTAATAAGCACCATGTGCACTTCAGGGATTCTTTTATTCAGATGCTTTGTTGGAATCGTAATCTAACCAAATATTTTATTTCCTGCATAAAAGATGCAAATACAAATAGAAAATGAAAAGCCGTTCTAATGTTTGGAAACTTGTTAGCAGCAGAAAGCAGATTATGGCCATTACTTTCATCTTGAACCTCTAAAAGACAGTCAGGGATGCTTAGGCAGTTTTCTCTGTGCATCAAAGATCATAAGTGGGCTCCTCCCAAGCGAGGAGCGGACCGTCCTGCTGCCCGCCTGAAGGCACTTTGGCTCAGTGAACACAAACTAACACTAACAACACGCTCGCTTAGCTAAAGCTGGTCCGCTCTTTCGTACACAAACCTCCTGTTTTGGATCCACTCTGTTTATCTCCTCTCACTTGCAGCACAATTCACTTTTATTGAGCACCTCACACTGCTCAGTTATAACAATTATGTAAATGGTTAAAATAGGCAGTGAGAGAGAGAGAGAGAGAAAGAGAGAGCTGTGCAAAGGCAACTCCAGCCCACTCTATCCAGGGCTCTCAGCCAGGCCCAGATCAAAGCAGCCCAAGCTGCTCATGTTTATATTCATGAGGTCCCATTTCCTCCCCAATATGAAACTTTCCACTGAAGCATCCGGCTACTAATAAGTCAGTAAAATAAAGACCAAACCTCATAATCAATGATAATGTTTATAGTAGGATATTATATGACACTAAGGGAGAACAAGTGCCCCTTTTTTTTTGGGTGCAGCTTATTTATCAAATCCTTTTGTGTCCAAGTAAGACGTGTTAAAAGTAAGTGTGGTCAGATCTTGCTGAGTGTGCACGAATCAATGCGTTTGATTTCACGTAAATAAATAATGAGCGTGAAAAGCCTAATGGCCATCGGTCAAGGTCGGGCGTGGTATTCTTAGTCTCATTTCTTTACTAAGTTTGTTCGTTGTGCAAAACGCACCCGAGAAGCCAATCGATGCTCGACGGGAAGCTGAGCTCGGAGCCGAGGTGGATCGAGGCGAGGCTATATTCGTTTTAGGTACGGACAGAGCGGCGATCCATTTAGGCTGTGACCACAAATCCTGCGGGACTGAAGAAATCTCGCATCCCGGTTGTTTTTTCCGTAATTGCCTTCAAGTTTAAGGGCCCAGAGTAAACCCGGAGACGAAGCAAGATTTACAGCCGCGGAGCAGACCAGACCAGGGGCCCCTCGAGATGCAACACACCTCCTTAAATCTCTCACACACTCATGCACACGTGCACAGATCAAAGCAATGCCGGCCTTCAACAGTTACGGTCTAATTGAAAAGTGTTGTGTGTGTTTGTGTTTTTATTCATTCTTCTTTTAGAGCTCTGCTGAGCTGGTTTGGAAGTGAGAGGAGCTTCTCGAACCGTGTACTTTTCCTTCCATCTGCTGAAAATTGTTTCAAACTAAGATGTTTTGTTGAATACTGAACAGACGTCAGCGACTGCAACTCCTCCCCAAAGCTGCAAAATCACCAATTAACTTAAGCGTATAAGAAGAAACAAAGCCCTCACGCTGAGGGCTTCGAGGACCGTCTCTTTATATATTGTAACCAGGTCTCTCATAGTGAAAGAAAACCTTTCAGTGAAACACTTCAGTGTGAAGAGGGAACATTAAAACCCTCGTGGACAACCGGTTCAGTACCAGGACTGAGACAGAGGGATGGATGTAGAAACCAAATTCCAGAGATGCCTGACGGGAGTACAAGCTGTGGCTCGTCGGTTTGTAATGCTGGAAATACTCGCAGTCCCACGGAGGAGCTGGTCACTCAGCACCATCCTGATGAAACGAGTATTTACAGTTAGCAGCACCTGATCCTGCGCCCCACTGCCTCGGCACTCCCTCCCTCTATTCTCCGAGTGCGCGATCAAAGTTTGTTTACGACTAGGATACTTTGCGAGCTACATCTAATGCTCCCACACAGCAGTGCTCGATGTTGCATTACATAAGCGCGATGAAAAGCCCGGCCGGTTCGGTGGGTTTTCACAGCTGGTGGTTGTGGAAAACACCAGGGTGTTGTTACCAAATTTCAAACTGCCAAAATACAGAAATGTGACTGGATCGCCACCACGCATTTTGCTAATGCAAATACTAAACTCATAAAGCTTAGAGATGATAAGGTAATATTGACAGCAGCCAGCAAGGGAAGCTTGCTCTAAATCTTGCTTTCACCATTTTCAGATTATTCATGAAGAACAAATTAAGCTGGGACTAATTAATTACATAAAATTAGCATTTAAAGTAATGGATTTCCATGGCATGATGCTGCCACCACCATGCCTGACAGTTCTCGTGTTTTAAAGTCTCACCGTGACTCCTCCAAATGCACTTATTTTACATATTAGCATTGGAAATATTTCTTTAAACATGTTTGAGCCCACCTTATTGGATGATCGGTCAATATTAATATGGTACGTCGATACTGTCATAAACCTAAAAGTCATCATAACCTCCACGTCAGATGAAAACTAGTGACATGAGCTTATTATTAATACACGAGGAACATGTTTTTAACTATTGATTGATACTGATGTTAGGTTTTTACTTTCCAACTCAAAGAATGGTGAAACATGCTGTATTCTGGTACTCTGTCAAAGAAATACATTCATAGGATTTCCAAAGGAAAAGCTATATGTTAGGGAATCGGCCGGCACATGTTTCTATAAAATGAGAGCAAGTAAAACTTTCCTTCGATGTTGTTAAGGTTAAGCTGTGCCAGAGGCCATATCAAGGCGGATCTTCACTACATTTAAGTTAAAGGAGAGCTCCACTGAGTTACTATACATGTCAGGATGTAAGGAGTGGAAGTGTCTGTGGCTGCAGGGCATGGCAGCCCCAGACGAGAGCTGTTTGTAATTGTTAGCATGTTATTTATTATGGAAAGGAGGGGATCAGGCAGACTTTGTTTCTCTTAGAAAATCCTGAGGCCACAGAAGAGAGACATGTTGAAATCGGGGCCATTAAGTGCTGCTTCTTCTGACATTTATCATCGTGTATCAGTGAAGCGAGGCTGGATTCAAGTTAAACTTAAACGCGGGGTAATTTGTCAAAGCTTTTCTGTAAATTCTTGCCGTCTGTTTGCCGACTGAGAGCAGACAGAACGTCCTGCGTTCCCTGAAAGGTCAACTTGAGAGGACAAGGAGCGCTCCAGTGTGATGTGGGTCATAATTCAGTGGCGGCTGGACACGATGGCGATACAGCTGAGGGAGCAGTGTTCAGCCTCACACTGTCTCTATTGATGATGACTGCTCCAGACTTTATGGAGGTTGAAGGTTATATTTAGTCAGAGCTGCAGATACAGGGTGCCTTTGAGTAGACAGACAAAGCAGAGACTTCACTCTGGAAGTTCTGACAATACTATGCAATTATAGCCACTTATTCCTCATTACCACCAGACTGTGCGTTTCCATGTTGCAGGAATAAGGCTGAATCTCAGTTTACCAGAAAACAATTCGGGGTCCGATTTTTCATGAGCGACAGTGTAAATGTCTGAATTTATTCAGCATTTTTCAAAGACAAGAATACTTTAAACAGCCTGTTAAAAGAGAAATGGAAATTGGTCCAAAAATCTGCTTTGTACCTGAGTAAAAAAAAAGAAAATAGTGAGTACAATAAAACAAATAAAATGAAAAACAGATGGCGTTAGCGTAACAATCAAATCAAGAAAAGTGTAAGTATTTTTTAAAATAACAATTGAATAAGGACTCTGCAGGTTTTGCATCAAACAAGTAGAAATCTTCTTATCAGCAAACCTAATTATTACCTGAGAGCAATCTTTGTGCATCAATTAAAGATTGTAATTAATTCCAAAACTCAGTTTAACAGCATTGAAGTCAATATAGCCAAAATTTGAAAATGTGAAAAAGTGTCTGATTGTAGCCCTGTTAGAAAACGAGTAGAAAGATAAACTTTCATTAAAAATAATCAGGATAAAAAGCCAAGGCAATCAGCCAACAGGTGGATTACGCTTGATAATCAAAGTAAAAAAGTTTTGGTGTTGTCTGTACTTGTGAGTAAAATATATTGAAGGAAAGAGAAAGCCAAACAAATATAACCCCTGGGGAACAGTGAAGTTCCTCACTAATGAGAGAAAGTGATGATTTTAAAAATTTACAAAAGGGAATATGTCAGATATTTGTTTTTCTTCTTGTTATTAGTATCTTACAAAAAGCACCATTGATTGTGTCTGAATGCTGCCAGAGAAATGATCGAACTTGCTCTGCCTTACTTTTATAGATTTCATAGATATCACATTGCCTTACTCTTTAAACCAGCTGTCAAGCTTTCCAATGTCGTAGAGCAGCTGAGGTGGGTTTCCTCATCAGGGAAGTTGGAACTGTATATTTAGGCTTTTACAGCCGTGTTGACTGGACAGTATTGTATTTCTGCCCAGCATTCAATTACTGGTTCTGATTAGAGTATCCAGAGGTTATCTGGAGCGGCTGGTTTCACTGCAGCTTCATGAAACCTCATTGATCTGGATCTGACTGATGTTACATAAGACAGCACCCAGGGGAGAGCGCATTCGCAGGGCCTTCTCTTTAACCTAAATCGATCACCAGGGTTTGTCTGGACATGTTCTTTTTAAATGATTAAAAACAATCCTGCTATCTTGCCCCTTTAGAAATAAATCTGTGAGAAAACAATATTTTATTTCCAAACCTCAAATTTGTCAAGTGCGACAGCTTAGTGGAACAATCCCAAACTTTGCATAGATTAATGCCGGTGCTGATCCTTCTGTCAGGACGCGAGTTCAGCGAGTGGGTTCGTTCGTGTGCATGTGTGAGATAAAAAGAGATTAGTACAAGCATATGGATATGGGCCCGACCTCTGTGTTGTTTTCAGTGAAATCCCTTTGCCCTCTAGTCGTTTCACACACACACACACACACACACACACACACACACACACACACACACATACACACACATTGTGCTAAGTCTTCCTATCCATCCACCTGGATACCAAGGTGAAAAATCTGCCTTTGTGATGTAAACTTGGGGGTAGAGGGGGTTGCTGTCTTGTGTAAGTCAAGGGTGATTTATTTAAGAAATAGGCTCAAATAGTTACTCATCATAACCTATAATATATTGATAATTGCTAATATTGATCAGAAGTAAAATGACATTCTAATGACATCTTCTTAGATGTCATTTCCTTGCTTTACCCCATTAAATACATGGAAATCTTTCAACATTCAAATGAGTCCCACCTTTTCCACCGCAGCTCAGCCAGGATGAAGCTGCAGGCCTACCAGCAGTTCTGTTCAAACATTGTGTTGCTACACTATGCATTGCACAATGGCAGGAGGTATGATGTTGGGATTAGTAAAACCAGTTGTGAAGACAAAACAGACAGAAGATCAACATTGCAAAGTTGACTTTAAGGTTGAATGGGCTTTAGATGCTACTCTCTGCTACATTACCCCAGTTGATTGATAATTCGTTCAATTAAGCTGTCAATCATTGTTATTAAGAGCTAATAAAGTTCAAGTGTAAGATAACAACGTCACTCCTAGTTGAAATACCAGACATCTTATCATAGTTTGGCTGGTCATGCATCTTATAGTCAGGTGCGACTAGTGTGTAGTTTTTTCCCTCCTCGTGAGGCATTTTGTGACTGATGTGTTAAATATCAATTCATACTGACGGACATGAACCACGCGTTAAGTATTGCCGTCAGCAGCCATGAGGAAAGCTAATTGTGGGCCGAAAGCCAGAGAACGAGGGATGACTCCACAGTTGGGTAAATAAAGAACGTGCTGTTGGTGTTCTGACTATCTGTGTCACATTTACCTACAGTAGTCCGTCTAGATGGCTACGTCGATCTGTTGATGCTTGTGAGTGATGCAGTTATGTCTCCTCACTCTGGTATTTGCCAAGGAGGTGAATATGAATTACTTTGCAGGCAGACCCCCTTGGTGTTGCAATGAAACCGCTTCCTTATCACCCCGGATTTACAATGCATGCATCTCTCTTTTTCCCTCTTCATGACTCAGTTTTCAACTGATGCAACTCATAGTCCAGGAAATACTGTAATTGGTTTTTAGTCTGCAACTCATTTAAAGGGATAGTTTAAGATTTGCAAAGTGTGGTTCTGTTGAAAGACTATGTTCACATCAGGTAGCTCTACTTGGTGTTGTAGTAAAACAAAGAGGTGTAGAAAGCAGTGTTTCTATGACATTTTAGGTTAATGCTCTTAGCTGAATTTTATACCGCCTCACTTCTCTAGTAGATAGCTACCACTGCTGGAAACACTTCATTTGTTATGTGCTCAGTGTTTCATGCACTGAGTACTGCCCCCTGATGCCATTTCCCATAAAAATAATCATTGGCTTCACTGTAGATAATCATCCGATGCAAACATAGCAGTGGCTTAGAGGTTCATCAAATAACGTTGACATAAACCACCACAGTTACTGAGACTGGAACTGTTTTAAGTCTGAATCTGGACTTCCATTCTGAACTACTTCTTTAAGGTAGAAATAAATGAGCTATGATGTCACTAACTCCTTATCTTGACCTTTGAACTAATAAAAAAATGTAAAAAAAACGCATATGTTTACTTAAACTGAAGAGGGTCTAACAGGTAGTGTGCAGGAGCTAAATCACCTACACAACTTTAATTTGTGGTCTTGTTTTCCAATAAAGCAGGATGCTTGCAGATTTCTAGATGGCTAAATTATTAAAAATATAAGGGTGGATTTTTTTTTACTGTTTGGAAAATAATACAAACATGAACTGACAAGATTAGATTCAAGTCACTAATGTATTAGTAGTATTAGTAGGATTTTATTAGGAAACTATGTAGTTGACAAAGGTGCATATATCAGATTCAGACTAGTTGTCTGTTGATACTTCATCCTAAATACCTCAGATCAGTATCACAAAACATCTTCAGTAAATAAAAGGCTGCAAACTGGTAACTAAGATCCTGCATTATAAAAAGATACCTCCCATGTACAAAGTATGTTTAACACCAAAAAAGGATTTCCACCGCTGTGTGTGTTTATTACAGAGCATTTGTGTCTAGAATCATGTTGGACCAACACACTAACTTCTGGTTGTTTTGTGGTTTTTTTTTGCAATAAATAAAAGCAACACCATGCTGAAAATTCTCCCTACGTAGCTTTACAGGAATTTGTGAGAAAAGCAAACAGCCAAATGTCATTCTGTGCATCTTGTTAGTAGGCGAAGCCTGCAAAGTGTTTGCCAGCTGCTGCTATCAGCAGAGCTGAACTTCAGCGAGAGCCATGCGAGGGAAACACACATTCCTTGCATTTCTCACTGGGTAATTATTAATGTACCATCACATTAATGTGATGGTCGACCTGACAAGTTCTGATAAAGCTCAAAAGGAACGATTAGCTCTGCTGCAGGACCTGATGTGCAGCAAGACAACTTTTTTGTCCATTATCCAAAGCTCATTAGTTCCCATGAGAACCTCCTTGAGAACAATGTGATGACTGATCATTTAGCCTCATAATCACAGTTTTGGTCAAATAGGCGGTAAACTGAGACAATAAAGACCAAGAGCACAAGAAAGCCAGCGTCTAATTACATTTTTTACAGCCTATGGGGGTTCATTTAAAGCACAGACCTCTTTGTTTCCTGGAGCGCTACATGTGAGACTCACCGCTCTGAGATTACACAGCTTCCCACATCGATCCATAATGTTCAGGGAACAGATTTCCCTGAACATCTCCACTGACTGTCCATGCATCCATCCAAACACCGGCGATAAGAACACACGCAGCACAAACTGGACAGGGCTGAACATTGATTAGGATTCAGCAGCAGAGATTGGATGCATTGACCATGCACAGAATGCATTTAAAAAAAAATAATGCTTTCCAGGTCAGATGTAAATGAAGAGTATACATCAGATGCTTTACTGATTAAAAACTAGGCAGCTTTTGTTTGATCGTAACATAATAAGCAGGAAACAATCAGGCAGCGCGTCAAATGGTAAATACCGACAATGACTCATCCTGCTGCCCTGTCAGAAGATCAGCACTTTTCTTCTGCCTCTAGTTTCAGTGTAAACACAGAGATTGTTTGTTGTTCCTCGGAAAATCAGCTTGTTCAGCCAGAAGAGTTTCAGTCAGGCTGCGTCGAGTTAACAAATCCAATAAAGGAAGGAGAAATTCCAGTGAAATGTTGCTGGAGCTTTGTCTTGAAGTCAGCTTAATTAAATTATTGCTTGGAAGGAAAAAAAACTAAACAACTTAAATAGTCCTCAGGGGGAAAACCAGGACCAAAAATAGACCAGAAGGATAAATATTAAATACACAAGGGGAAAAAACTTGGTGAAAAGAAAGTGTGGAGATCAGCTGGTGCTAAGCAAAATAAAGTTACTAACAAATTTCCCCATTCTATCCATGCAATGAGATGCCAGAGAAAGTGAGAGTAATACCTGTCTGTATGAAGGATTGAGTAAGGTAGCTGCCCCTCCTCCACCTGTTGCTGTACACACTGCAAAACTGGCTGCAAAAGAGCTGCTACACTTTGAGCTCACTTAGAAGAAAAACAAACTCATCTGTAAGGAAACATTTCCAGACATCAACAACATAGACAGTCACAGTCTATGAAAATGTCATTTCACAGAGTGAAAATGAAAGGAGTGCCATCAATCACTCTTATTAACACAGCTTGAAAAGTAAGGTTTGGAAGATATGAGCGGCATGTTTATTAAGTAGCCAACGAATGAATCAGCAAATAGTTTGTTTTACTCGTGTTAGCAGAATAGATAATAAATATTTCTACTAAGGCACATACAGCAAAATGACAAAAAATAAGTATCACAGATTACATTATTATGCATGTAATAAGCATTATATCATAGTATGGTAAGATTGATTGTGGCTTTTTATTTTTACATTAAAGAACTTAAATTGTGAAATGCATTTTTTGCACCAACAAAACTAAAAGTTTTCATGCCTTTAAACTCTTATTCTGGTCCTTCGCTTGTTCAGTAGAACAAATATTTAAGGAACTTGTTACAAAACAATCATAAGGCTCTAATGTAAAACATAAAGTAATTATATAACTATTTTTCTCTACATTGGAAGAAAGTTGGGTAGCTAAGGCTGCTGCTTAGAAACAAAATAGATAAGAAGTTCAGCTGTGATCAGAATATGCATTCCTCTACTGGAGTAATTACAAGACAGGCTGCTTTCCTCCTTTCTCTGCAGTTCAAGCTGCTCTTTGAAAACAGCTTCAAATCACATTAGGTTCAGAGTATATATATATATATATATAATTCACATGTTGATGCGTCAAACTTTCCCTCAGTACATAGATGAGAATCAGATTGCAATCTCAACAGCTGCTGCGGTAACGCTTCACACCATCTGAGGATGTCTAGAAAGAATAAGTTTCTACCTGTGTTTGTCCGCCGGAGATTTCACCTCTCCTCCCCTGATCTCATCCTCCTTGAACTTCTCGGTACTTCTGACTCACCCTCGAACTAAAGATGATCAAATCCCACGGCTTCCTGTTTCTCAGTGTTTCACGGCGAATGGGAGGTGCGCAGATGAAGAGGAACCTCCCTAAACAACTGACCTTTAGGATGACTTTGCACTGATTTGAAAATTAGATTAAGATGATATAAGGTTTCTGAAAGAGGACAGTTTCAGTGGAGATTGTGGCTAAAAAGGAGAAAAGATTTTCTTGTCACAGTTTTAACTCATCCGGGATTGCACATTTTGCACATTTGCAAAATGTGCAAAATGTTTTGCACATTTTGCTCATCTTTCCGTTTACTCTAAGCTCTCTTCATTTCAGTGTGGCTCGACTTGTTCCTCCAGTTCAAATCACACAAAGCCCCGCATGTGAACCAGCATCGAAGCATTCAGTTCAGACCATACAATGAAGCACAGAGAGCCAGCTTCAGGGAACAAATAAATACAACAGCAGCAGCACAGTGTGCCCTGTTTGCTCACAAGTGAGAGCACAATAACCAGGGGATTAGTCTGGGGTTAAAATGCAGATGGTGGAAAAGCAGAAAAGAAAGATGAGGGAAGGAAAAAACAAGCAAGGGCCAAGGAGGAAGAAGTGGAAAACAAAGACAAGTAGGGGCTGAGAGAAAGTTTCTCTTTTCGCGGCTGGGTAACTGGACGGGTTCTGCACCGTATCCAATTACATAATTCAAACAGGAGAGGCTAGCATCTGAGGAGGGAGAAGAGAGACGACATTGTTCTCTGCTGCGCAGCCAGAAGAGAGCGACTTTCTCCCGCCGTCACCACGTGACGGCCCGGCCGCTGAGCGGAGGGACGTCAAGGACTCCTTAAGGCTGGCACCGATGGGTGGCCACACAAAAATCCCAGCTAATAAAAAACCTTGCCACTCACAGGTGCACTATGTGAAGACTGGCAAGCTATTAAAGACATTCCAGAGAAAGAATGTAGCACTGCCCTTTGGTCTCTGAGTTGGAGTTGGACGAAAATAAGCTAAAAAAAATAAAAAATAAAAAGAGGGGATAACCCCATCAAAGCTACACGGTGTAGTTTAACACTAGAGCAGGTGCCACTGTTCCCTTGTTATTATGTCTGGGCCCCTCGGGCATATCCAGTCTCAGGTTCCACAGAAATGTACTCCGAGTCTCTGGGCTTGTTTTTCGAAAACAGCTTCAATAGCTTTCCCAGAGGAAACAGGAGAAATGGGAAAGTGGAGGCAGTTTACAAAAAATGGCGACATAACAGGAGATAGATATAAACCTGGGTCCAATTAAAGTTACTGAACCTGTTGTACTGGCCAACTAGGCGGGACGGGAGTCTTCAAGCTAGACTCATTTCCTCTGCTTAAGCTTCTCTGGACAATAACATTACAATATACAACGATGACACATATGCTAGCAGCCTGGTGAAATACCCTGGTCTTGTGTTCGGCAGCCACCTGATCTCAGCTCATGTGTCAGATTGGATTTCTTGAGGAAAAGTGTTACAAGGGATTTTCCAATCATGTTGTAAGGATTTACAATGCACAAACGCAAAATATTTGATTGGAATTTTATTTACATGACGAACCAATGTAGTGTATTATTTTGAAGCTAAACTTTTTCTCAGCTCCTCTGAGTCGATACTTTGTAGAACTTCCTTATGCTTTTAGTTACAACTCTGTGAGGTTATGGCTACTAACATAGACTATTTCTTTTGTACAATTTTATTATGAAAATAACTCAAGCTCAGTGAAACTGGGTGGATATCATTTCAGGACAGAAGTGCTCTAATTCTGCCAAAGCTGCTCAGTTGGATTCATGTCTGGAGATTGACTGGGTCATATTAACTTGTAAGCCATTCCTCCGAGCTCAGGTTGTGTAGGGTTGCTGTCAAGCTGCAATCACATCTTTTGACCTGTAGAGATGAGAGTCACAACTAAATCATGTAGGACAATAGGGCCTAAGGATCTGGGTTGGGGATGGACCATTGTCCTACATTTAGCGGAGAGGCTATGTAGGTCAAGCTACTTCAAATTTCATGTCATGCCACAGATTTAGGTCTAAAGAATGTCATTGTATATCTGGCTGTATGTTTAGGATTGTTATTATGCTGTAAGGTGAGCCTGTGCCTCAGTCTCACGTACATTTCTGTCTCTAACAACATCAGTCTGTATTTGGTTCCATCAATGCCCCATTAGTTTTGTCAAGTTGACTCTGATAGTAGAGAAAATCATCTCCACAGCATGATGCAGCCAGCATTATGTTTTGCCATAAGGATGACGATGTTGGCAGTGTCATGGTTAGTGTTGTCTTTATCGCCATGCAACATTTTGCATCCAAGTTCAACCTTTGGCCTCATCTGACCAGAAAACCTTCTTCAACAAATTAACTTTACTCCCTACATGGCATGTGGCAAACTACAACCTCGACACCAATTTCTTTTTTTCTCACCAACGGTAACGTCTCCACAACTTTCTCCCTGACATTTCTGCTGTGTTTCCCAGTCTGCATTATGCTGTTTGTTCACTGATGTTTTCAAACAGACCTCCAAAGCCTTCACAGTACAGCTGGATTTATAGAGAGATTACTTTAAACACAGGTGTTACATTTTTATCAAAACTGAACCTTTTTGCAGAGCAGCGCAGAATCATTCCCCCGTTTCCATCTCTGTGTCTGCATGTCTTTTTCTTTTAATGACAAAAGAAGCTAGTAGTAAATTTTTAACCACTGTTTTCAGTTTTCCACCTGTGTGACTTCAAAGAAGCATTTGCAAGTCACATTCATTGACCCTAACCTTTAAAATCACCATATAAGTTTCATGGAAAAGCACAGGATGTGACGGCAAACCGAAACACTGCTGGAGAAAGCAGAGTCGATATAAATACAACAGTGCCCACTCACAGAGGAGGGCGTTGACTTCTGGCCTTTTGTTCTGCAGCACTACGACTCGTCCGACTTAATAAAAGAGACAAGGGCCGGATGCACCGCGTGCACACTTACACAGAGGGTAACCGCTGTTGCCAATGTCTATAAAAAAAGCGGTGAGTGCAGGCGGTCCTCGCAGCAAGATAAGTCCGATCAATAAAACGCGAGGAAAGGATAAGGATGAGATCAGGTGAATACAACACAGCTGAATTACTCACATTTGGTACCAAAACAAAAAATTCCCAGGATGAGAAAATGACACGTTGAGCAGCACACAATAGCTTTTTGTGGGGGCTGCCTGACTTGGTAATGTTCAGTATTTTTGCAAACAGATCAAGTGACAATACAGTCACTGCTACAGATACATCCGATATGAGATACAGTGTGTACCATGTCTTGACAGACATGCTGATTGACAGAATCGAGTGTGTGGGCCACTGAGCCACCTCCTCTGCATGTGCACATCCACCCATGCTCTCGCATACTCGCACTTAAACCTGTTACACATCATGGATCTGATCTGATGTTCGGACCTTTACATTTGCCATGCTGTGAAAACTCTCAGAGAGAAACTGGCAGAAAACGTTGGCTGACTTTGGAGTCAATGAACAAAAATATTACCGCGATTAAGTCGCGATGCACTTTTCTTAAATGCAGACAAATCCAGGAGTATCTTTAAGTGCAGAGAAAGAACTTAGTTCACTTTACCAGTTTACCGAAGGAAAATTCAACAGAGATCGCCCAGACACTGGAGCTGCTGGAAACACTGGTATGTTTAAGTAAACATGCATGTATATACTGTTACATTTCCTTTACAGTACAGTAATTTATACAGAATTACAGATAAATAACCAAGCAATTTTTCCACGAAAAACTGATTTATTTGTTTTTCTTTAGAAAAAACAGTGGGTTATAAAAGTTGCAAGTAGACTACTAAGTGGACTATTATCATTTTAGGCGACATTTAGTCCTTTTGTTCGGACTCAAAATCATTGCTATCTTTTAAACACTTTTGTACCAATTAAGTTGTAAGCTGAAATAAAACTTCTTGCAACATCTGTGGAGTTAAAATTGCTTTATTCTTACCTTTAAATTGGCCTGCAGAAGCATAGATGTTGACGCAGTATTGATGACAACCTTTAGAAGGAGGAAACAATGCCACCTGTTGATAATGATTAACTTGGGTGTGTTCATTGTTTGGAAATAACCTAATTCAGGGTTGGAAGTTCACTGTGTGTCGACAACTAAAGGAACATATGTGATAGTCCAAACAAAAAGTAGGGCATTAACGTGACAGGTATAGGAAATCATGCTGGCTATAAAAACAATTTTGAATTAAAAATTAAAAAAAATTACACCTTTATATGTATTTAGCCTCCTTTATTCTGATATCCCTAAATAAAATACAGTGCAATGAGTTGCCTTATTAGTAGTGCCTACCTGTGTGTAATTTAATCTTTGAATGTCACCTTTAACACCATCCCCACTGGAAAACATGGCAGTGGCAGAATCATACTGTGGGTATGCTTTTCTTCAGCAGTGACAGGAAAACTGGTCGGCATTTATGAAACTTAAATTCAAGCTAATACTGGTAGCCTGTGGTATAATAGAATGGTTTAAATCAAAGCACATTTATGTATTAAAATGGCCCAGTCAAAGTTCAGGCCGCTGATCCAATTGAGAACCTGAAGACAAATTAATATTTATTTAAGTTCTGAATCCTTTCCGACAGATCTTTAGCCACTTTCTAAAGAACAGGCATGAGGTGTACCCAGAAAGATGAAATCATGTGAAAGCTAATTCTTCAAAGTACTAATTCATAGAGGATAAACACAAATGCCTAATTATCTTTGTAATAAATACTTTAAAGCCATGCATCCTTCTCATTCCACTTTATAAATATGTAGCATATCTGTTCGTCTATCACATAAAATCGTGATAAACACTTGTGGTTTAGAACTCGAGCGATAAAAAGTTTTGCAGGACGTTTTGTTTACTTGCGCTACCTCGAGATATTTCCTCTTGATGATGGTGACAACAGATCAATACACAATGTTTCCCTTGACACTGAGAGTATGGAGCTGTGAAATCTAAGCAGCCTCATTAACAGCTGCACGTCTGGCTGCAATCAGAGCAGCAGACGGCTCAGAGAGCGGATCAGCCCGGTCACAGGATGAGAAAAGGCAAAGAGTTTAAGTGTAAGAGCATGACACCCTCTACTTGGAGCAACCAGACGTGGAATTAACCACATTATAAGAGAACGGAAAGAGAGGATATGGGAGAAGGTTGAGCTAATGATTTGAAGTATAGAGGGAAATTAGATAAAAGTGAAGCAAGACAGACTTCAGGAGACAAAAAGCAATCAGCTACTGCTTTTTTGTGTTTGTTATTGGATGGTTGAGCTGAAGGGAAATGTCTGTCAAGGAGCACAACGTTGTCACAAATGTGCTCCAGCCCACTGCACCATCTGTCAGATTGTACATGCATGACCAACCTGCAACAGAAGACAGTAGATTGAGAATTTAACATGTCAGTGTTGGATTTATTTACCTCCCACTGAGCCCAACATTTAGGAGCATCTGCAGAATGTGCAGGAAACAAAATGTGCGGCAGCATGAAAGAGGGCTTCACTCGAACATCACAGAGCTTGACGGACCAGAATTTGTGTGCTTTAATCTTTGGGATAGGCAACGCTAAGCAAATGGTCAGCAGACAGCTGACGGTCAGCAGAATTAGTGTTTCATCAGCTGCCAAGGTTTTAAGAACACACATCCACATGCACTCACCAAGGAGAGAGTCAACCCCCAGAGGGCTCAAACAGCTGATTGAAGATATCACATCAGCTGTCAGGCCGACTCCACCGAGAGACAGAGACGAACTGGGCCAACACCACGTAGTCAAATAACATTACCTATCACATATTCAAGTTTCAGATCCTGTAGGGTTGCAATTAAAAAGCATAGTTGTTGGTAACAATGTCAGGTTGCGTTGTAAATTGACAGTATCTGAAAGAAAAGGTGTTAACTTTCTCTACAAGTTGGACGACATAGTTTAAGAGCCTTGAGATATTTCCTTTGAACTGATAATATATCAATACAATAAGCATAACCCAAAACAGCACATCCATTTTTACAAGCTCTAAGAGAACAGAAACGTTTAAAGGTTATTTTCCCAATTCGAATACATTTTGAAGTCTACAGACTTTAGGCTGTTAAATTTGATTATTTTATTTTCTCCTGACGGTATGCTTTGCTGATGATCCCATCAGTTGCTGCTTGTTTGTGGGGCATGTTGACATCAGGGCTTATCCTCTTCAGTAAATGAAAAGTGTGTTCCCTTCAAATTTACAACTGGAATGCCATTTATTTTTTCTTCTCAATCCAGAATCAATAAAAATACCAGAGATACAGTTAAACGGAGAGCCAGACAGGACAAAACCATTATTCTACCACCACATTGTTTGATAGATGGTCTCTTTTGAATTTTCACTTATTCAAATAATCTTGAATAAGAGATATTTTCAAACTTTAGTTTTATAGTTTCATAAAAAAAAAAATTGATTGAGACAACTAATTGCTCCAAGATTGATTGGGATGCTGACAGGATGTTTCATATCCCTCCAAATGTTTTGGTCCAGCTAAACTCAACTTAATGTTTGTTCTTATCACAAGCATACCGATAATTGCTGTCATCTCTTCGAAGGACTTTGCTATCTTACTGTTGGGTCTGTTTTGTTTCTCTGTCAAATGTCAGTCTATTTCTCCTGCTTCAGCTTGTCCTGGACTGCATCCAGAGTTTCAAGCTTAAAAATTACAAACTTAACATTCCAGAACAACTTTGGGCTTCTTATCTCTCACTGTACTTTCTTCAACAAATAACATCATATTGCATGGCAGAACTAATTTGACAAACCAGATGGTTTATTTCAAAAGTAATCTGGGAAGTGGACGGAGTCTCTGTCTATTAAAGTCATAATTTTAAACGTCTACTAAACCAATCAATCAGGATAAAACAGGTCCATTAAATAAAGAGCCAACACAGCTGATTTTTGCCCCCAAAACTACATGCAAGCAGATTTATGGCATTGGTGCACAGTACTGATTTATACTTGATATTAATCAGGCTGACACTTTGTTTCAAATAGGCTTAAAAGTAAATAACCTCATTCAATCTTATTCTTTGGCTTGGAAAAGTATTGCCTGAAACTGCTTCACCGCTTGTCACATTACAACTATAAACTTCTACATAATTTATTTTGGTTTTAATCTGATAAACCAACACAAAGTTGTAAAAATAAAGTTGAGTGGGAGGAAAATGATACATGACTTTACATTTTCTACTAATAACAACCTGAAATGTGTAGAGTGCCTGCCCTACTCTGATTTCACTAAATAAAATCCGTCCGTCTGTCCTCAGAGTTAGGGAAACTGACTTTAATAAAAGTACAAATAAATGCAGTACAAGAGGCTGCTGAGGCAATTTAGGCCTTTAAATAAAGTATGTAGGACAAGGGACAGATCTAGATGTTGCAAAAACTGGCCCTGCAGGACTGCAGTTTGAGACCGCTGATCTAGAAGGTAAAGAAGTGGTCAGGTGGTCAAGAAACAACTTTTTTTTTGTTTATTGTTATGTATATCAGCACTTCACAAGTCTTGGCATTATTCAAACTTTTCAATAAAGTGCTTGGCACCAATTTATTTATTTTTTTTACCTTTGTTCACAATGTGATGGTTTCATGTTGTTGTAAACCAGCCTTAAGAGTCTTGAAAGACACGAATTAATAAAATGTATCCTTATTACATGAAGTCTTAAAAGTTTGCCACAAGTCCTGTTGGGACCACAACAAACATGTTAAAGAGCACACTCTGGTTAGACTGCCTCATAATTGAACGTTTTTGCCCTACATGCAAAAAGCACGTCCCACAATGGCAAGCTGATGGCGGCAGCATCATGCTGTGGCAAGAGACAGGGACGGTTGTCAAGAGTGTATAGCAAGACGGAAAACGTCAAATACACAACCAACTGAGAATCTATGACAAGACAGTAAATTTGCTGATCTCCATCCAGCCTGCTTGACCGAGTTTGAGCTACACTGATGTTTGTGGTTGAAGTGTTACCAAATATGAAAAAAAAAAAGAAAAAGTTTAAGGGGTATGAATGCATTTGCTTGGCACTGTCAAATATAAGAACTGGCTCACATCTTAAGTGCAAAGTCTATTTAAACAAGCAAGTGTGGGTTCAACATGCTAAGTTGTTAGAGGTGTTAGAAGAAGAGGTGTTATGTAGAGAGAGATGCAGCGATGAAAGTGTCCAAGATAAACATCAGGGGCGGATAGATGTCAAAATCCCCCAAATTCAAAGAAGTTCCAAGTAACTCTATAAAAACAGAAAGAATATCTTTCCAAACAGTGAGAGTAAAAGCTAAGCTCAATTTGATTTGCTTGGTAAAAAAACATGTAGACAGTTAGTAACTTAAAACCTTTGCCCAAGAAATCGAGCCACTCCAATCTCACCTCAAATCCATGCGTGATGTGAGGTGGATGTGATGGAAAAGTGCATTTCTGTGGCGTGACTTAAACTCGAAGCAATATTTAAGCTGTCTATGTGATTGCAGTGCAGTAATAAGCACTCACTCACAGCTCGGAGTCAGGAGTATCATCTGACAATCAGCACCTCTGAGCTTCTCCATTCCTAAATTAGGGGAATGGCTGCAGCGCGGACTCCAGCAAGTGGTTGCAGGCCCATTGTCTCTCTATTGTCAGGTCCGCTCCGACACTTACGTCAGCAGACGCCCTTATCCACCGCGCTCAAAGGAGTCTTCTTGCAACGCTCCATGAGTCCTCAGGTCAGAGGTCACCTGTGGCCTCTGGTCTCCAGGACGACAGCCTGGCAGTCCCCCTGGACACTCACCACTCTCTTCCCTCACACAAATACTAAGAAGCAGCTTTTGTCCCCAAAACTCTCCTGTGCATTTAAAGGAGCGTAAGTTTCAGCCCAAACATTTACAGCCAAACTCCTTTCAGGGGGAGAGCAGGAGGCCACCAGAGCTGCAGAGCAACCCGGGCTGAAAGCCAAATCTAAATGTTTCATATCTTTCAAAGATAAACATGTTTGCCACACTTGCTTCATTGTAAAAAAATAAAATAACCTGCTCTCCTGACAGCATCACTGTGATTCTGGTTAAAGTCCTGCGCTCCGGTCTGCATAAAGTTACCCAGACCCCCAACACCAAGCACTAACACCCCTTCTGCTGCAGGGCTGCATGTGGACGGAGATCAGAAAAACTCACCATGATCTCTGTGCAGGACATCTCATTGATCAACACTGGCACTCTGCTGCAGTTTTCTGTGCTCGCTGCGTGGATTAAAGAAAATCAAAACAAACGCAGTCGACGGGGCTGCGCAGGATATTTTTTCCCCTCCCCGGGACTTGAGGGCCGAACAGCGGACGGCGACCAGCCTGTGAGCCGAGAGAGAGAGCAGCAGACTGGGACTGTTTCTTTTCCCTCCCGGACGTTTGAAAAGAGGAGAGAGAGGGAGAGAGACAGTCTGGTCTGCACAGACACGCTTACAGAGAAGAGGAAACACAGCGACATCTACCGACCGGGTGAGAAAGTGCGCCGATGTAGCCCTTACAAACTACATTTTCACCGTTTTAATAACAATTTTAATATAGAACTTATTTAACTAACGCGAAATCAATTGTTAAATTGTAATAGATTAAATGAAGATTATTCCGTTGTTCTTTTAGAAGATGATTAAAATATGTCTGCTGACCAGGAGTGAAAACTGAATTATTACTCGCTGATTTACTTACAACCAGTTACAGTGTGGATAAAAACATTTTCCTTGATCAGGTAGCAGAAATTAATATGTTATTTATACACTATGATTCTGTGGACACAACTTTTAAACTACATTTGCCAAATTGTCTTGTATAAATTCTCTTTGGGCCCCAAATCCAGCTGATGATCCTAAGCAGTTGAAGAAAATCACGTATTTACTAAGTCAGCCCTCATTTCTAAAACAAAGTCAACTTTAAAATTACATTTTGTGGTTCCAGTCAAATATTTTTATCTAGAGGAGCTTTGTTTCATCTTATTTTCTCTTTATAAATCATATAAAGAACATTAATAATAATCTTGTTGTGGGTGTAAATGTTAAATTTAAACAATTTCTTGGTTAAAGATATCTTGTAAGATAATAAGTATTATTATCTTATCATATCTTATTTATTTGGTTTTGTGTTTCTGCATAAAGTATCATCTTAATGCAACAAATACCAGTATTCCATGTTTCTAACAAAGTTATGTGCATATGGAGAACTTGGATAGAACAGAGTAAGTTATAAAAACTACAAAACGTTTCAAAAACAATAACTTGTTTTGCACAAATATCCTGACATGAGTCACAAGAGGACAAGGATTCTGTTCAGCTTTTTTCTGTTCAACTTTTTGGTCATTTTTATACATAAGAAAGAAGTTAGGAAATGGACACACATTTCTTTTGGTGTAAAAACTTTTATTATCTGACCTTGAGCATTTGATATTCATCTTGCATCTATGTTGCATCACAATTTCATCACTCACAGCCTCCAAAGAAGAACATTACAGTTTACATTTCTCTGTTGTTGACTAATTCACTTCTCATTCTCTGACAGGGTAAGAGACTGCTCTGTCCCCTCAGTGATGCCGTCCAGCTGGGGATCACACCGGCGGTTTCTTAGTTTTTGGGGACAACTTTAACAGTGGTGGACACCGATTTGGCTCCCTGAAGGTTCTGGGCAGTGCAGGTGTACGTCCCCTGGTCCACATCCCTCACCTCATCCACCTGGAGAACGGACTGAAACTGCTGCCGAGATGCTTCTCCGCTGACCGGGACCATCGTCTCCTCTGTGTACAGAGGCCTCCCGATCTGCAACCAGGGCAAAAAAAAAAAAAACTCCATTCAGCAACAACTGTGAACAAAGATCCAAGCTGAGTTACATATGCTTAATGGGTCAAATCATGCTGTAATTAATATCAAATGTACCGATAGACGAGTTGTTAGGGTGATCAAGCTCATACCTAAAAGTCTTTTCTGTATCTCAATTTACATGTTTTTATTGTGTAACACAAAGTAAAATACAAAGATAAAGAACAAAGAGACCTTAGATCCATGTGATCAGTCATAAATTACCATGTTGTTTGCTGTGGACATTCTTGTCCCACTGGTGATTGATATTGATCACGCTTTGTTGGACTTGCATAAGCACCATCAAAGTTGTTTTTTTTATTAAATAAGCTTTTAAACCCATGCAGCCATTCACAGTAAATTGTGGCTTTGATTAATTTGCATAGTAATCTAAAAAAATAAACGGTTACCACAAAAAGCAGAATCATTTGTAAAAAAGTAACATTTTCATATCTAGCCATTTTTTTTTTCTGCCACACTACCATTCATAGCGGTGTAAAGTCTTTAGAGCAGATCTCCTGACCTGCTGTCCTGGGTATTCCCAGTTGAACTCAATGAAAACGTCTCGTTCTCCCACTGCACTGCAGGCCACACGCAGGTTGCCCCCCAGAGCCACCGAGCTTGATGATGCCTGGATCACTGGAGCAGGAGGAGCCATGGGGTCTAATGGTATGGATAGAAAATGTACCATTAGTACACTCAAAACAAGACAAAGCAAGCTTTTCAGTAAGATATAGGAGCTTGTTTTAAGTCAATAATTCTTAATGTCAATGGAAAAAAATACTAGTTCCTACTACTAAATGCATTTTCTGTTCGTTTCAGGCTATGGTGTTTGATCTAAAAGAGGTAAACGTCGATTCAGAGGAGTAAAATTAGACGATCTGATCCTGAACAGTATACCGTTGTAGAAATCCTGACCTCTATGCCAGTTTGCTTTGTTTGAAGTTGTTGAACAGACAGAAAATGAGCTGAGTTTTAATCGGTTTGGAGTATCGGATCAGTTTTATACAGCAATCAAATATTCAATCAAACACCTGTGGACATAAAGTCATCGACAGTGCTCACAGTTGACATAGATGAGGATATACTTGGTGGAGCTCTGCCTCAGGTTTCCCAGAGTAGCCACACAGTGCAACACTCCGGCGTGATGCGGTCGTGGCCGATGGATGGTGAAGCCCTTCCTGTTGTTGAAGGAGATCTCCGTCCCGTCCACTGACACTTCCCCCGGTGGGAACTCACGGTGCAGAGTGACTTTCGCCTCAGGCGACGTCACCTGACAGGGGAGGACTGTCGGCCAGTTGCTTCTCAGCTGGATCATTTCATAGTGGCTAGATGATGGGATGAATAATTCTCGTGGGTCTGGTTTGAACGAGGAGAGAGGTTGATTATAAGATTAGTTAGGTTTGGCTGAAGACTCTTAATTGGTCATTATCTTGAACATCTTTTTACCTTCTTGTCACAGTTCCAGCTGCATATTTTACAATTTTACTCTCACAGTTTAGCAATTTTCGCCAAGTTGCTCTTTCCATCTTAGAAATTTCCTCCACATATGAAGAGCAACACAAATTTACCTTATATGTATATCATCCTGTCATGTATTTCCTATTTTCTGCTGAATAAATATATTCAAAGTAAAGGTTGAATGTTTCAGTAACATTTTCTTGTGGAATTCTGGTATTGCAATCAATTTTTTTAAAGGATTTTACACATATTTACCATGTACAAAAGAAAATGTTTTTCTACTGTACCTGGAAAGAAGATGAAGACTTTGATAGTTTTGTTGTACTCCCTCCTGCAGTCTTTGTCTTCGCAATACATGGGATGACATGTGTACTCCCCTGTGTCTGCAACAGTTGTGTTGGCTAACGTCAGGAGGCTAAAGCGTTCTTGTTGGACAATCCTGCAGATTGAAAAGAAGCACATAAAGAACAAACAAATGTGTGCACATCCCATTTCCTGTCTTCATCATGCATAATACAGATTTATGAACATGTGTCTTACACAAGCCGTCCTTCATCCTCCTCCACATAAAGGGGGACGCTCCACTGCACAGGTTTGCCCCTGCACCTCAGGCTCAGTGTGTCTCCTGTCTGCACGCTCAGGGTCTCTCCCACTTTCTTAAAAACACCTCTGCCAAGAACCTTAATGCAGAGGGTACATAGTAATTTTTAAAATATGCCAATTTTGACAGCATAAGAGAGATCCACACCTCCCTCTGTAAGATGCTGTTTCCTACTTGTGTGAGTGATGTCTTGGTCTGAGCTGCAGCTGCAGGTTTGATCTTTGCTTTAACCATCTCAGCTCTTTGCCTTTTACTTGTTGCTTTCTTTGGTGTGGACGTTCTTCCGTGAGTCGTTTTCTCCTCTTTGGCATCTTTTTACCAGTGCAAAACCCAGAGTACAGGCAAAATAACAGTTAGCAAAGGGGAGACTGCTTGATGCCATGAATGTGTCGTTAAATCATTTGCCACCTTTTGAAGTAGGCCAACAGAAATTTTGCATTCTTGGCATTTTCAGAAGCGCACATACAGAAGTGCAAAGTGAGGGAATGAATTCACTTACCCGACTCAAAGACTACTGCGCAAACAAGGAGAGCGCTCAGCACCAGCCTCCACTTTGACTCAGATAACTTCAGCAAACTCATCATTGATCTGCTGGCGTCCAAAGTGGTTTGTAAACTCCTAGTTCAGGTAGTTCAGGACAGAGAAAGCTCTGCACAAACAAGAAGAAGACTTGTAGAAGAGGTGAGAGTAGACGCGCAAAATCACACAAATTCCTTCAACTGAGGGCAGATCAGTAGTACCACAAATTCCTCTGGAGTCCCTGGACCAATAAGGGCCCAGAGCCTGTTTGTTTAGCTGCAGGACTGGAATAGTGCAATGGCAGCACAAGCCTGGCCCTCACAGATGCTGCCCAGAAAATTGACTGTGGGTGCAGAGTTAAAAAAACATTTGGTGACCAATAAACCCTGTGGTGTGCATTCACAAAGTCAGGTAAAATTAAATACAACTACAGTTAGCTTTGAAATTAATCATGCAAACACACTTAAAAATATGCTAACAATGTTTAGTTTTTGTGTATTTTTCATACATAACTCATGGTTTGTGATAGTTCAAACAATGATTCAACTGCTTCAAAACCTCTGGCTCATTTTCACAGTTCCCTGAACTGATGTACGTCTGAATTTAAGGTCTCACATCTATTAAGAACAAATCAACTTCTTTAATGGCAGCCATCCTGTTTCAGGGAATGCACAGTACAAAAAACATAATTAGCTATTTTTAAACATGCGATTAGTGGTGCTTTCTTAATTGTTTTGTAATATTGTATGTTATTCAAAAATATGTTTTTTGGACGTTTAATCATTGGATTCATTACTGTATATATTATTAATATTACATAAAATGTGGTTTCAAACAGAGTTTTATGATCTCTCAATATATTTTGTTTAAAAAAATCACTTTGGATTTCAACACAGCTTAACTTCAGAGTTAAATCGAAAGATTCAAATCTTAGTTTGAACTTCAATAGTCAATAATGTATTATCAATTTTTTTTTATTTTTTAGCAAATTCAACCTGATCAAATTCATACTTGAGTCATCTGATCGCCCTTTTTACCCACACAAACAACCTCTCAGACAGTTTAAAACACCTCTTACTCCACAATAGGAACATTTTAAAATGATTTTTAAATCTCCAATAGTCTCAATTGCCTTTAAGAGTTTCTCAACAGAAGAAACTATTACTATATTTTCTACAAATTTGATCATGTGTTAAGATCTTGATAAATTTCTTAAGCTAAGTAACTCATATTTCTTCAAAACGTTATCTATTGATTTACACACATGCTTCTCAGGAACAGTTATAGAAAGTATCTTATTGTCATTCTTATAGATGGGGAAACATTTCCTCCTTTCCCTTTTCCAGAATATTTACCGGTAGTTCTATTGTCTTATCTTAGGAATAAAATATCTGTAGTATTGTAGTCGCATTTTGTTTTCCTGAACTTTAATTTGCACAGCAACACGAAATTAACAAAAAAATAAAAATAAAAATAAAAATTGGCACTACCCATTTCTTATATAGACTGAAAAATATTCATTGTTTATCTATACAAGAATGGATAAATCCTCTGTTACTTGTTAGTCGTAATGAATTAGGTAAAGTGTTATGTTAAGAAATGCTTGTTTTTCACATAAAAACTAACACAATCTTTTCTTGTCCAAACTAATGCTCTCAGCCAACTGAACTGTGATTTCCAGCATATTATGCATGTTTAGCTAAAGTGTAGATGTGAAAGTCACTTACTTTAGAACAAAGAACTAAACTAAAAAACGACTTCATCGTTCTCTTTTTATTTTTACGGTTCTACCAGGGGGAAGGTCATAAAACATCCAGTTTATCATTGCATATACGATAATTTGTAATATGATTATCTTTGTTGCAAAACTCTTCGACACTTGGAAATCGCAACAAATTCAAAGCGTACTGTGTGCTGCATGAGGATTTTATATGTTTCCTTGAGGGTGACAACTAAGCTGGGATCTTGATCAGAAAAAAGAAAATCTGTCCTGAAAGGTTCTTTTGTTCTCCGTTTCCTGTGGCTAAAGAGACATTTCTGAAAAAAATGGCAGTGATATTTATTGTTTTATTTCACTGTCAGTCAACCTGCGACAAAAGTAACTCCAGGTTACATTTAAATGTTGATTTTTTTTTTTTTCCTTTTTAAATTAAGGAATACATTTACAGAATTTGAGCAAATATGCAAAATGATCATATTTACATGTAAAAACGCAATGCAAATTTTTAGCAAAGTTATGTTTAAACAACAAAAAAAGGACGAACCAAATATGATGTTACACAAAATGGCATTTTGTATATAGTACATGTGCATGTGCCTAAAAGCAAAAAAAAAAAAGAAAGAAAAAACAAGCAAAAACATGCAGCTTAAAATCGTTATTACTATTACAAAATGGCAACAATTTTAAGGGAAAATACAATATTCTTCAATTTAATGTATCAAAATATTACATGCAAACAACCTCTCATTTTGTGGACATTACATGTCCACAAAATATTAATTGTTCTGTTTATTAGCCTTTTTCATTCTATAACAATAGTGTGAGAGGCAACATAAATACAAAAATATGTTAAATAATTTATTTTACTTTAAAATATTTGTTTCTCTCCAAGGCCTTTTAGGAAGTACAGTAAATTTCTCTGAACCTAAACATGCTGATTATGCAGTGGTGTGTTACACAGCACAAATATCTGACTGAGAAGATGTAACTCAGTTTCAGATAAGGAAAAAAAATCCTCCTCTACTCAGACATTTCTTTCCAAATGTTCAGCAAACCTGCTTACTGGTACTTTTGGTCAATAAAACCCACAAAAGTAGATACTAATCGATGCATGTAAATTTAGTTACACAGTTATTACGTAACATCTCAGTGTATTTGTCTTCACCCTCCTTTGGGCTCAAAACTTCTCCTCTCTAATTATGTGCGTGTCTGTTTTGCTGCTGACTGTTTCGACGTTGGTCCGGTCGGTCCTGCGTCGCTTCCTCTGAACGCTGTTGCGGACTCCGTAGCCAAAATAGATAACTAACCCTGCAGAGAGGGGAATGAGGGGGATGGTTGTTCAAGATCAGCAGGGATGATAAAGTTTTTAAATGACTGAAGCTACAGAAAAGGGACTAAATCTTACCCACTAACATCCAGATAGCATATCGCAGCCATGTGGCCGAACCTAACTGCACCATCAGGTAGACATTGATGAGCGTGCTCAGTAGAGGTAGAGCTGGCAGAAATGGCACCTAAGATGAAAATCCGAGTTAGAAGGGATTTTTAAAAAAAAAATTATTTTCTTTACAAAGTGAACTTCAATTTAGGGATGGGCCTGTATAAGATTCTCCTGGTATTATAACAGAGTACGCATTTTCTAATTTCTTTTGTTTAAAACAGGAAATCAAAACATTTGCTGGACCTGGCAATGAGTCTTTTTGACTGATTTGGAGAAATTCTGGTTCACTCTTCATTGATAAAGTAGTTCCATCAGACTTATTCTATACAAATAAAAGAAAACCTTCCGATCAATACGTCTTAACCATTAACTTTGAACCAGCATGATGAAAGCCGCAACCATCCCACACCAACTTGACTTTAGCTACCCTTACCATAAAAGTTGCCTTTGTGGGATTCTGTGGTTGAATCCAGACGAAGATTAAAATGAGAATCAGGAGGAAGGAAAAGATGCAAACAAGCACCACGCTCCATGCCTCTACGTTTACCAGAGCGTCTATGGCTTGAGTCAAGGTGACGCACAGTGCAACCACACATACAACTGCACAGAGACAAATAAAGAGCAGCGATCAAACCATGAACCAGAAAGGGAATGTTTCTCCTAAAAACTCTGGCGTCTCTTACCAGAACTTATAGTTAGGATTGTGACTCTTCGTGCTGTGACAGAGTTGGGAGATGAGGGAGGCTTCAGGAACTTAAACTTGGGGTTTGGTTCTTTGACCTGCAGGTCCGTGTCTTCAGATGGGACAGCCTGGTACCTTATGTACACAAAAAGGACACGTGTGTTGTGAGTTTTCATTTTGATTTTAGGAACTGAGATTTATAAGTTTAAAAAACAGAGATATGGAGAGAAAATGCCTGGTAAGCTGAATCAGAAGATTATTTACTTAATCTAAAGTAACTTTTGGAAATTTCTGAATTAGGGTTATGATCTGCATTTTCTAAAGAAAGCACACATAAACTGTTTTTTAGTAATACTTTGCTAAACATGCTAATCACCAATATAAGATGTTCAAACTAATTCACACACATGGTGCCACACCAAAAAAAAATAAAATATATATATATATATATAAAATTTATGACTAATTGCAGCCTTTTATGATTGTTTTTAAAGCAGAAGCAGAATCAGCTCAATTTCGGATCTGTAGGTCAAACATTCAGAACAAGAAATTTCACAAACGTACCTCAGTATCAGGATGCATATTGCTACAAGTGTGTAGGCAAACAGAGTACCAATGGACATCATTTCCACCAGGGCTTCCAGGTCAAACAGGAGACCCATAATGGCTGAATATATAAACGTAAAGAGATACATAATGTCACTTTGAATTCAAGTTATAAACGCCAGTGCAAACTTCTTAAAACAAGCCTGAATTTCTGTACCTGCCACAACTCCGGATGATATGGTGGCTATAGCGGGACTGCCTTTGGCAGTGACTTTGGTTAAAGGCTGGAAAAGCAGCCCATCTCTTGCCATGGCGAAGAGAACCCGAGGCATCGGGAACATGGAGCCCAGCAGGCTGCAGCAAAAAGTGCAAACAACAACACCGTTATGGATGTTTGGGCCTCACAGACAGAAAGACCGATTGTTCCCATTGATTTCACTTGATTTAAATAAAAGTTACTCAGTCAGCATTCTTTTTCTTGACCCCTGAGCAAACTGATATGAGCGGTGGCTATTGTTTCTACTGTTTCTTTACCATCTTCTTTCATCACTTTCAATGGTTGTCCAAAAAACATAACATTTGAATTGGATCCCGATTTTTTCCAGCCTCATGAATGCATAATATTTATGCCTGGATTACCAAAACAAATAATGCATTCAGCTTGTCTTTGGAAATCAAATTACTCGGTCTGAGAATGTCCTCCTAAGTCTGACACCAACTGCAAGTTCATGTACCATAATGTTTACACATGAAACATCCTGAAACTTGCAGGAGTTATTTGCAAGTTTAATAATTTGTAGAAGTACTGTGTCTACTGGGGCAGACACAGTACTTCACCGTTTTGTATTTGTCCTTTAGTGTTTGATTGTATAAAACGGGTGAGAAACACATTGTTATCAGCTCTTCTTGCGTACTGTAGTTAACTTGGTCACTAATCACAAAAAAATTTGAAAACTCCACAAGTTTTTTCAACATGCTGAACTCAGCTGGATGTCATCTTCAGGGCAGAGTCAGGGCTACTGAGGCACATCAAATGCAACATTAGCTGTGGACTGAAGCCTGCAAACACGTCCAAATCAAAGCAGTACTTTTAAACTCCACTGACCATGTTCAATTGAAATTTTGCTGGGCAAGACTCGGCCAATGAAGGATAACATATTTTTATTATTTCCACCGAAGCTTTGCAAACTAAATTCAGAATTTTTAAAAGAAATTTTATACTGCGTAATCCGTGGACGCTGCTGCTCTCTAGCTTTATTACTGACAAGACATGACCCGAACTGTATTGTTCTGTGAGGATTCAGACCTGGTGGACAGGGCACACAGCGATCCCACAGCCACGGCGTATTTGGCGGGTCCCCAGCCAACGTATTCGAAGGCCACTGGCAGAGGACTTTTCTCATTGAGCATGTAGTAGGGCATCATCAAGGTGAGGGCAGCAGACACCGCAAAGTAGGCCAGGAAGCATATCAGGAGTGAAGCCACAATGCCCACAGGGACAGATTTCTGAGGGTTCTTCACCTCCTCACCTGAAAAAGGAAGAAGAGATGTGCTTTGTGATGCAATCTTTGATAGATACAGAAGCTCCACTGCTGCAAATCCTTTCTGGGAGTTATCTTTAGTAAACCAAATAGGTAACTGCAGTGCAATCTAAAGTGCTTTGTAGCTTAATAGGTTGTAAATTTACTGTATGATCATGCAGGTCTACTAAAGTGTCTTATCACAGTTTCAGAAAATAGTTTTGCTGATATACTTTATTGCCTTGTTTGTAAAACTTTACATCATTCAAACGGCATCAGCAGAGCTAATGGTAGCTGTAATACTTTGTTTTATTGCGTTAAAAATATAATTATCTGTATTCTACTCGTATCTTAGTTATCAAATGTTCAGATGATTTGGTCATAAGAGGAAGAACGCTCCTTTTACCTGTTGTAGCGATGCAGTCAAATCCAACGAAAGCATAGAAACATGTTGCAGCTCCTGCCAATGTGCCATTGAAGCCATAAGGAAAAAATCCCCCCACTCCGTATTTGCTCGTTATATTGAGGGTGTTGCTCAGGTTGCTGCATGAAAACAGGGCATGATTTTATGTTTACTTACAGTCAGATAAGCAGGAAGGTAATACTGATGTACTTACAACTCTGTCACTTATTTCTTTACAATTGGAATCCAAGAAGCCGGCCATACGTAGAATTGTTGAGAGTGTTTTCAGTCTTTATTGTTGTTATTAATATTATTATTATTATTTTTTTGGCTGTGGTTATTATCAACCCATTTTCAGTCCAGTATTTGATTATTTCAGACAGTCATTTGTTTTGTTTGTTAGTTTTTCTTTTTTCTTTTTACATTTTGCTTCTTCAACTCAGATTTGTAAATTATTTAAGAATGAAATTGTGACTAAACTTAAAGGGAAACGCAAAGAGACTGTTTTAGATAAGATTTGGATATATTTTTTTTCCAATTTTTCGAAGCACAAACCTTATGTTGGTCAGCTAAAATTATAGGACAGAAAATGAGTGGAATATGCTGCAATAGTCCAAAACTAAACTGGTGAAATACAATTTAGGAAAGCCGAACTATTCATCAGGAGCTTATGAAAATCTTACAAATGTTGGTGTTTTGAAACTTTTGCACAGTCCTACATATTCATACAAAACCTGATGGGTATTTGGAAAGAAGTTGTGTGACTTGGACCAAATATTGGGTCGAAAGTTGAACCAGTTTGTTGTATAGAGTAAAGACTAGAAGGGGATTAATCTTTCTTTACAGGCAGCCACTTTAAACTACATACCAACCTTATCAGATTCCACAGAAGGATATAAGAAACGTTAATATGGGAAATTAACATTAGAATAATTTCTTGAAATCATGTTTGTTTATTGAAGAGAACATTAGCCTTTTAGCATCTTAAGTAATTAACTCAAACATAATATTTAACATTCACACTTTGTCCAAATAATTGCTCATAAAATCAATATAGTCAGAGGCTTATTAGGGTTATTATTGGTTGCTGTTCCTTTAGCTCTTTTGCAGTTTTGATGTCTTTTGCCCAACCTTCATTCTAACCATGCATAACCTTTTACCTGCCATGCTGGACATTTTGTATCCTCTTTAGCAACCGATGGCTTAAAGTTATTTTCTATATTCATAGTGTAGTGTGAAAAATATTGTCATATGAATAAATGCTGATGCCAGTTTGCGGTTGGAGTTATTTTTGTTCGATAACGGGTCACAACTGTAAAACGATAATTGATTGGACAACTGGTCTACCAGACATCAATCATTTGAGAAATTTGACAATGTGTCCTTATAGTACATCAAAATGTAAACACCTTGGTTTAGGTACATAGTTTTTAAACATCTCGTTTACATATAAGAAATTGATATAAGCAAGGACAAAATGGAGAGGTATGGTTGCAACTTGGGGGTACAAATTGGTTAGTAAGTAACTTTGACTCCAAGCTTGTGTTTTGTTGTTTTAATTTGAAGAGCACAAGTGTAAAATAATAATAATAATAATAAAAAAAACTATTAATTTTAATCACATTACTTGTTTAGTAATCCAGATTATAGATTGTTCTTTTTAGCCTCTAAAACTACCTCTTTTGTGGCTTCAGACATGAGTCTCTTGGGTTGAAACTTAACCCAGAAACCATGAACCAACCCTAATGTGTTAAGTTAAACAAAATGATGATTGGACCAACTGACCCAGGAATTAGTCAGTAAAAAAACACGAGTTGGGTTCGCTCTTACTTGAATTGTGTTGTGGCGTTTATCAGAGCCTCTTCGCTGATCTGCCAGTTGGCGATGTTCCCTTTGATAAACCCAGAGATGATCACAAACAGCAGCACTAAGATGTTGATCCCTGTGAAGATCTTGTTGATGGTCGTTGACTCTTTCACCCCAAACGCCAATACGCCTTCACGAAAAGCAGATTTATTTTATAAATTGGAGTGCAGTTTTCTTGTATTAATCGGGGATGCATCAATTTGTACCTGAGAGCAGCAAGATGAGACCAGCTGCAAAGACATCTGGGTAAGGCGCCAATCCAGGAAGGCCCATGGATGCATTTTCCTCAAAGTACTTGGATATGACCCCCCCAATCAGGTCATCAAACGTCCCACTCCACGCCAGAGCAACGCTTGATGTTCCTGAGCGGAAAAAGGGCCATAAAATAATCATTCCGAGTCACCATTTTAGTGCTGTCATAAACAGAAAATTAGAATGGAAACATTTCCTTCCCGTGGTGATCATTAAAGCACTTCTGCCTAATCAAGTGGGAAAAAATAAATACTATTTTTCCTGCAAGATAAGCTTATGAGAATTTGTTTTTCAGGAGTAAAAAAATCTAAGAAAAACATCACAGAGAACCTTCCTTTATCACTTATGGGTTCATTTAAGTGTCTTTAGAGAGTATGTCAAAATAATGAAAATCTGTTTTTGGGTAGGGTTAACTCTTACCCTAACAGGTCAAGAGTCAGCAAATAAAATAAATACATTCTACCAGCACAGGTAAAAAAGAATAACCAACATTAATTTTGGACAAATTAATATAAAAAGGACATTTTTATCTTCGAAATGAACTTTTATAAAGTTATTTTTACTTAAAAACCCCACTTTCAGTAAAGAATGTGATACTTGCCTATGACATAGGAGAGCAGCAGATTCCAGCCAGTGATAAAAGCCAGCAGCTCACCAACAGTCACATAGCTGTAAAGGTAAGCCGAGCCCGTTTTGGGAACCCTGGAACCAAACTCCGCGTAGCAAAGTCCGGCAAATATAGACGCCAAGGCAGCGATGAAGAAAGAAATGATAATGCTGGGTCCTGCGGTGTCTCTGGCCACCTCTCCGGAGAGCACATAGACCCCGGCTCCCAGGGTGCTCCCCACGCCCAGGGCGATCAGGTCCAGGGTGGTCAGGCATCGGTTAAAAGTGGACTCTTCCCCATCGGGTTCAATGGGCTTCCTGCGAGAAAGACTCACCAGAAAGGACTTGACCACACCGCACGGCATGCTTCTGCCTGGGGTTCGGATCAGAATAGTGAGGGGATTATATAAGAACCCACAGGCGGGAGAGCAGGTTGATGTTGTGAAGACGGGCAGAGCAAATTTGTGAAAGATCGAGGGGAGAGGAGAAGGACAGGAAGGGCAGCTCAGAGGATGTGTCAGTAAATGATTGCCAGGTCAGCTCTCCCTATCGAGAAACCACTGATTTCAGAGCATGGTGTCCCGTTTTCATTGGAAAAATGTGGGATGAATCTACAGAAAAAAACAAGTAAAAATCTAGTTTTCTGAAAAGACCACAGCAGAACGCATCAGAGAATGAGATGTAGAAAACTGAACACTCACGTCGTTGTAGGTTTCTGCCTCACAGGTGTGTTGAGAGGATACGGCAGGATCCGTCATCCCCTTAAAACTATATATTTCTTTTATATGTGACCTCCTTTATCTCCCCAAGATATGATAGTGCTGATTCCTGGAATTTTCTTTGCAGTCCACAGGACAGAAAACTACGCCCTGTTTACCGATTGCCCTTTAATCAGTCATTAGTTATATGAGCTATTACTTCGTTGAGTAGCTTTTCTAAAAAACAATAATAAAAAATGCATTGGTCTTACAAAGTGGTTTCGACCTACTCATGCAGTTGTCACATCAGAGATGGTGTACCTGTTCAGGTCACTGTTTCAGGTCCTAATCAATCAATTCTGAAAACAAATGAAGAAAAACAAGAAATCAAAGGCAAACAGAGGTCAGACGAGGTCAAATGCATATCTTTTCATTTGATTTTTGTTAGTCTTGGAGCAAAAAATAACTTGAGTGTTACCGTGTTTGAAAAGTAAGCAGAAATCTGACAAATATGTTAGATCAGAAATATGTCAGAATCAGAGTTTAAACTAGATCAAATTAATGACAGAGAATAACGACTTTATTCATAGGTAGAGAAGCAGAAAAGGGTGACAAGTTTTCCCTGTTTCCTGGTGGACATTTACAGTTGTACCGTTGTTAAGATTCGTAACTTTGATAAACGTCTGATGATAATGCCTGCCAGATAATTCGATACTTCAAGGTCCACATATCTGTAAGACTTTGTCTCCCTGGAAAAGAACAAGAAACTTGCAAAGGGACGGCAGATTCCCAGCATTTGCCTGTCTTTGATTCGGTTTGCAAACCTGCATTATATCTCCTGAACATGTCGTTTGCTCAGTGCCTCTCAATATGCCAGCTTTCATCAGTAGCCTAAAGAAACTGAGTGTACCAGGCTTTCAACTCCTCAAAGTTTTTTTTTCTTCTTTTTTTTTTTCTTTTAGTGGAGGACAAAGCAGCTTTCATGGCTCATGTATGCGGCGGGCCGTGGAGCTGCTCACTGAGAGGTAGCATTTACCTTCTCGTCTCCAATCATGGGATTTCAGATCACCTAATCCCTCCTGGCATTCACTTCAACAGGCAGAAAGCAGGAGAGCAGGAAGGCGGCCGGCACGGATGGTCAAAGTACCTGTGACCGAATCTGCGCTCAGGCCGGATCTCTCCAGCTGAGATACCATTTCCAGAGAGACAAGGGGTAATGCTTAACTAAATAACAGCATCCACACACGTGATCTGCAGCTTTATGATCACGAGGCTAATCACGACCCTGTTGATCCTCAACTAATGTTCACTAATGCAACGTTTATGGCTCTTTCTTGTGCATTAGAAGCAAATCAGTCAGAAATCTTATCAGAGACACTTCGTCAGTAGGATACACTCATTCATGTTGATGCCGAGGTTTTAAATCTGACTTTCTCTGCAGACACGCAAGCTCTTTACCTTTATCTCCGGTCCTACGAGGGGCAACCAGTGGTCTGTGCTGGCGCGACAAAGACAACACAAATATCCGAGCTTGTGACTCGGATGAGGGAAACATTGCTGCCATATATCCAGGACTGGCCTGCATGACCCTCCTACTCAATGGAGTTACTCACAAAGTAGCCTTTCTCACTCGCGACCAGTTTGGGTCATAATGTGCTCATTATTGCACGGAGGCAGAGTGAGAACTGTCAACTGTAAATCCTTCTCAGAATAACCCTAATGATTGAGAGCTCATGTTTTCATCTGATGTATTTTTATGGGTTTTCTTTAAGAAGGTGTTCATTTGTACTGGAGTGAGGACCTTTGGCGAACATCAGGGATTTAATCTCCATTAACTGCTCGCATGAAATAACTGATGTCCGTGTTTATTATGCTATAAAATTAAAGCTTAAACATGTGCAACAAAGCAAAACGGGTACGTGGCCGAAATAAAACTTTTAGGGTTGCTCAAGAAGTCTGCTTGCCTTTAATATGAATTACAAATATGATTTCAGAGCTTCATTAAATTACTCTTACATTTTTCACATCTGACTGAATTGCGCTCATGCTCCCCTGTTTCAAGTGCAATGCAGGTTGAAAGCAGAAGAGGTCAGTATACAACAAAAGCTTTTCATCACCAGAGCTCCCGTCTCAGTCAGCCTTTCCCAAACACGGTGCTGTCTTCATTTTAGCACTGCTTGAAGGGAAAGGAGATATGACTCTGGAACAAAAAGAAGAGACACCTAAGCAAATCGGACACATGAATCAGGACTGCATTTCATTTTTGTTTCTTATTTCATTGACTTCTGACCCCACATTTACATTTCAGGTCTACAAGTTATGGGGAATAGATTGAATAATGATTCATGTTCATTGGCTACATGAATTTCTGTGTTAATTCCCTGATTGGGTTTAATGCTGGATATCTAACACCCACTTGAGCTGTCAATAGCAATAAGGGGAAATCTTATTATACCCAGTAAATATTGTGAATACATAATGTTTTTCACTTTCAACTTGTGTTTAAGCTTATGACGTTGCCGATTTACATCAAGAAAAGAATTAAGCCAAAAATGTACTTTTAATCTTTTTTAATCATTTTAATATGCCGATGCTGTGTTGTGATATTAATCGTCGCTGCACAGAAACCACATGTCTGTTGCAGCATTAGAGGGGACTCACAGAGGATGTTTGTAAACCACTGTGGGTCCAGTGATCTAATCCGAATGTGAAGTAAATGACTCACTAGGATGAAAGAGGTTGTTCAAAGACAAAATAAAAAGAGAATAGGTTAATTTGTAATTGTGGAAGGTACAAAATGGTGAAAGCCTTTTCACCATTTTTACATCAATGGAAAGTCAAAAGAAAATTTTACAAAATGGTTGTGCTTCAGTTGGCTGATAAAAGTGTAAATATCTGATAATTGGTAAGGTAAGAATTGTTAATTGAGCAATAAATCACTATCTTCACCATTATTGACAAATGACTTGAGGTCACTGCACTGACATCTGCTGGCGCTGTGTGAGAATGAGGAGAAAGTAGCAGGTGTATAAAGTATTTAGGGACTACATACATTTTTTCAACCCTTATGTAGCCAACTGTGAAAATCTGAGTTGGTTGTGTAGACACACATCCACTGACGCAGTTCTGAATACGAGCTTGCCACAGAAATGTTTAATTGATTCTTTATTAATCAGATTGTTGCTGATTCATTTCTCAACACTGTTTGCTAAGTAATAACCATTGACGACAACATGACATTTGTCAGAAGCTGATGGTTCATCACTTATAATCTCAAAATCAGTAATCTCTCTGAAGCTTTCCTTATGAATCACTCAAGCAAAGCGCAAAGCAATCACCTTTGATAAATAATCTAAAGTACAAATGAAGTCTTCCTCTGAACACTTTCAAAGCAACTTAATTGTTCTTTGACTTGAGAAGGAGACACATTTTGAAAGGTGTGATTGAAAATGGCTAAAATGTACCAGCTGAGAAGAAAGCACCCGATTTGTCAAACCATCCTGTTCTCTGCTTTCATTTTCGCTACTCTGTCCCAGGCAGACATCAGACATCGCCACTTAGAAGTGAGGAGGAGAAGGTAGTATCCTTTGCTTTTCCACCAGTGTTAAGTAGTTTGCAGGCACACTATTACACTTAGAAATAGTGATTAGATAAAGATGAAAGTTACTTTTAGCAGCAGCAGCAGAATCAAACCAACTGATTCAAGGGGCCGATATGTCTTTGATGCCATTTTGAGCACCAAGTGTGCCATGAGTCACATCTTGTTTCACATCATCTCTTCTGAGTAAAGTAAAAATCTGCATGAAGTAAGTCCATATTCAGGAGGGATTCAAATAAATCACAAAAATATTATTAACATCGTAATATAAAATGGTTTTGTGTGTTTACAGCCTCTGTGGAAGAACCAAATCTGGTTACATTTTGGACAGAGTGTCCTGACATTGTCGGTGGTTCTCTTTTGCCCAACCCCCCTCCTTCAGCTCTGCTGGCGTCTCTCCCCCGCTTACTGGAATGGACTCCTGACGCGACAGAAATAGAGCAGGCCAGCTCTTACAGCTGCACCGTGTGATAACCAAACTGCAAAGCTCCCACGCAAACTTCGAACCATCAAAGTCGCCGTGGAAACGTGTCAATCTTGCGTTTGTTTGTTTTTTTTAAGTACTTGTCCTGCCTCTTTGGCTCACTTTCCATTCAATCCGCATGCGTGCGTAAAATCACACAAGAAAAAAGAAAAAAGAAAAATATAAAAAATGTACACAACTAATCAGTTTGGTTTCTGTTTGTTTTTTGTTAAGTAATTTAATTGAGGAACAAAGTTTCTCTACTTCATGCGCACTATTATGCACAACTGCACAGTTTACTCGCAGCGCCAGAGTGCGCCGCAGTCGCTGCGTCAGAGGACACGTAACTGGGCATGCCGGAATCTGACAGGCCTGAGAGCAGAGGAGGGGCGGGAGACAGAGCGGCTTTTTGCTATAGGAGGTAGCAGGACCACCGTCACCCAGCACCGACTACTCCTGCACAGCCAAGGTAAGCCCCTATGTCCTACTTGGAGCCTTTATATTGTGTCAGATCTCTGCCAGCTTGGTTCAACGCGAGGTTTGCTGCGTCAGAATTCACAGGAGAACTTTGCTGATGCTTAATTTGTGCATTATGCGCGCGTGTGCGCGTGTGTACGTGAGAGAGAGTGAGACAGAGAGAGACTTGCTGCAAAGATAAAGGCACTTCTAGAGAATCAGATATAAAGAAAACTAAATAAGTAAAATCGAAAAGTTGAAATTATTTCACCAAACCAGACAGCTGAATTTTTTTCTTCTGCTGTGTGAGGTACAGACAAGGGTGTGGCCCTTTATTTATAGAACCCCAGGCCCCCTTCAGACACTGATTGTGATATTAAGTTAAACGCCTCCTGCTATTTTTGGGAAAGCGTCACAGCTGTCCTGCGCAAATACTGAGCATTTTAAACCAGGAGAGTGTGTTTCATTCCTTTTATTTACAAACAATTTTAGTTCATGTCAGGCATACTCTTTGTATTGTATTTCAGTTACATACAAACTCATTGGTTTCTGTCATTTGCATTAAGAACGTTGAAACTTAGTCTCCATGACATATTTGAACGGATCCTTTACAGGTTGATGCATGGCAGAGTGTGACAAGTCATTTTCCCTGCAGGTTTATTTAATGTAGTTCCCATGCAGCGAATCAGTTCAGCTGCAGACACTTCTTTACCTGTTCATCTTTTGATCCTGGACTGTTCTGGAATATTGATGTAATTACAGGAGGTGCAAAACAGGCCTGACACTGATATGATATGTCTTTGCATCATAATGACTTGCACATTTAAGGGCTACTGTCCAATTCAAAATGACACTGATGGTGTGCATTGCTGCATTTAAGTCAGCATTTCTCTCTCTCTGACACAGATTTTTGAGCAGCAGTGACACAGGAGACCAAATACAGACATGGTGAGTAGACAAAATTGTTCTCATCACACCTTGTACGGCTGAAGGAAAGGAATTTATGTGGCAATCAATGACAATTGTGATGTGCATTTGTATGTCTGCCAGATTTGCACATCGAGACACTGATTTTTGTAGAGGGCAAAATCACTACAACTTAGTCACACTAGATTGAGGGAGTCTGTGAACAAAAATTTCAAAAATTATTTCAATTGGCTTTAAGTGTGGACGTTGACTGGGCCATTTTAATAGTTGAACATACATTGATTTAAATGTTCAATTGGTTTTTTCGGTTGTATGTTCAGAGTTGTTGGGAATCTCTGCAACAGCATCAAGTCATTTGCTGCCTCTAGTAATTTTCTCCTTTGCTCTGACCTGCTTTGGTGCTCCAGTGATGAAACTCGTCCACAGTGTGACGCTGCCACTACAAAATCTCACTACGGGGATGATGTGTTCAGGGTGATGTTGAGTGCTAGTTTTCCCCTTACATACAATGTCTGTCAAGTAAGCCAGGAAGTTTTGGTCTCATCTGACTGGAGCATTGTTTTACCCTTCTTGCAAACGTCAAACAGGACATTTCATTGTCATTAGGACCAATTTGGAGTGCATGATTAAAAGCTCTACTGCTGACAGATTCTCTCACCACATCTGTGGGTCTCTGTAACTCCTTCAGAGTTGGCTGCTTCCATCCATGTAAAGGAGGCTGAATAGAAATGTTACTAACACCTCTTAGTTTTTCACTTGAGAATATTTTTTTAAAGCAATGGATCATTTTCTTTCCTGATCACAACTGTGTCCTGCTTTACGCTGATCTGTCTCATATGAGACACTTCAAGTTTTGTGATTGATATTATCGTTATCAATTCCACATGAAACTGTGGAGGAGATCTTGTGTCTTTTTGACATGCTCTGTTTTTGTGTGCCGCTGAATGAAGTGAGGACGGCCGCTGTCACCTGGCACCATGTGATCCCTTCCCATCATAAAGCCAGCAGTGTAGGGTGTCACAGCTACCTGTCCCGTATCTCAGACAGAGCAGACGAGACGATTCCAAAGTTGGTGCTCTGACTTTCCTGATGACGCTCAGACTTTCACAATCTGCAGAATTTTGGTCATTTCAGAAGAAAAAAAAACAAAAAAACAAGATACACCTTGCAAGAAAGGAGTGAGAAGACAACATTCAATCCACATTCGCTCTCATTAATATAATTGTTTAGATAAAAGCTTGTTGCTAAGGCCAGATATTTGGGACCTTGTTGCTATGTGGTTGAAGCTGTTCAGCTGTTGCGCAGAGTGATGGTCGTAGACGCAGAGCACTTGAGCATGTGCAGGCAGCAGAGGGGAGTACATTCTCACTGCATGTCGTAATGCTGCAGCAATCTCCTCAACTGCAGCTGCAGTAAGAACGAAGAGTAAATCAACCTGTTTTCTCACAGCCAGAGAGCTTGTTTGGTCACAGTCGTCTGTGGACAAAGTGAAGGGCTCAGGGTCAAGAGGGAACAGAATTAGAAGTACAGTAGGTGTGTCTATTGTTGTATTGTATTTCAGACCCTTGTAAAAACAGGTGGTCTGTGGGCAACCCGACACCTGCCACATGTAGACACATACTTTAGCATCGGTCTGCACATGAGTGGGTGGCCCCTGGTAAACACAGGATTTATTTCTCCTCAAGCTGAGGTCTAATTGTTGTAGTTTTGTACTGGTGTCTAGTCACTCTGAGTTTATAATTCTAACTAAGATTCACATATTAGATTTTTTTTTTGTTATTTAAGATTCTAAAAAATGCAATGGGGCGTACTTTCTTGACATGATTGTGTGTCTATAGAGACTTGAAAAGTTTTCATTTTGCTTGACCTTTTCCATAGTTTGTGAAGGTTAACCACAACTTCAGTAAATTGAATTTGGGATTTTATGAGGTACACAAACAAGTGCATAGTTGTGAAGTCAGATGAAAAGGATTAAAGTTTTGACAATATTATTTAAAGTACATTTGTATCAGAAAATTGGGTTATGCATTAATATAAAGACCCTTTACTCAGAAGTGAGTTGACTTGTTTCTCATTTAATCTAAATGTAAATGCAGCTGATCTATGAATGCTTCAGAGGTTTGTTAGAAAACAGTAGTGAACAAGCAGGACGATATCAGGCAGGTCAGAGACGGCTTAAAGCAAATTATCAAACAATATTTCATTTTGGGATCTAACAGAGCGTTGCTCAGTTCATCCATGACTATACCAATTGAACCCTTACTGGGTTGCGGAGGGCTTCAGTATTCAATGGGAGAGAGATGGAGTATAAAAAACCAAGACGATAAAGGGGATCATGTTAACTCCTGAGAGGCTCCACAAATCCACAGCTCAGGTGGAAGAATATGTCGGCATGACAACTATTTGTAATGCACTCCACAAATCTGGCCTCGATGGGAGCGTGGAAGAAGTCCCATTAGCAGTTTGCAAGTCGTGTGGAAGATGTTGCAACAAGATGAGACCAAAATTCAACTTTCTGGCCAACATCCAAACTGCTACATGTGGTGTAAAAACTAGAAATGCACGCTACCCTGAACACACCGTCCCCATAATGAAACATATTGGTGGCAGGATCATGCTGTGGGAATGGCTTTTTTCAGTGGAACAAGGAAGAAGAACCGATTCTCAATGGGGTTGTTTTTCATACATCTTGTAGCACTCACTGAGATTTAGCTCAACTTCTGGCATAAGCTGCACTGATTCATATCGGCTAAAAACTGTTCAACTCAAAAATAATTAAAAATTAACATAAAGTATGCAGCAATAGGGCGATCACACAATGACTGAGTCATAACATGATGCATGTTATGCACATCCTTAACGCGACTCTTTTTCTCTTAGTTCAATAAAAATATTTCAGTTTCGTTTTATTTTTCAAACAGGTGTTCAGAGGTACAATATCTGAATCTCCGGACTTTGATCCCAGCGTTGATGCTGAGACGCTGTACAATGCCATGAAAGGCATTGGTGAGTTCCTCATTCCTCTGTAACTCATGATCGGGAAGCTATATGTTATCTTTACTCTCTCCTGGCTCGGTGAGTAAATTAAAAAAAGCTGCTTTGTGCTCTTCAGGTAGTGACAAAGAAACAATCTTGGACCTGATCACCTCTCGGAGTAACGCACAGAGGCAAGAAGTCATCGCAGCGTACAAATGCAGCTTTGGGCAGGTGCACAAAAGATTCATACGGGACTTTTATGTTCCAGTCCCAAATGCTTTTCTCAACCTGCAACATCCTTTTGTCTCCTCAGGATCTGATTGAAGATCTGAAATATGAGCTCACTGGAAAATTTGAGCGTCTCATCGTGAGTCTGATGAGAACCCCTCCGTACCATGATGCTAAGGAAATCCATGATGCAGTCAAAGTATGTCATTTACTCTCCTTTGGGTAATTATTGAAAGGAGCTCTTGCTCCACGTTCACCCTCGCGCTCTGCTTCAGGGAGCCGGAACTAACGAAAGATGCCTGATAGAAGTCCTGGCGTCCAGAAATAACAAACAGATACAAGACATGGTTGCGGCCTACAAGGACGGTAAGACGTGGAGGACATTCGGATTTTAAGACAATTTCTTTTTTTTCCATTTGTTGTTACATGTTATCTCAGTGTTTCATTTCGTATGTCTCCAGCCTATGGCAGGGACATAGAGGAGGATGTTATTGCGGACACATCGGGTCACTTTAAGAAGATGCTGGTTGTTCTGCTTCAGGTTTGTCGAGCGAAGAGACCGACGCAGACTTTGCGTTAATGCCTTTACAGTCCAGATGATCAGCAGTGAGTTAATTGGATGTTATGTTTTCAGGGGACCAGAGATGAATCGGGAGTGGTGGACGCAGACCTGGTGGAGCAGGACGCACAAGTGAGAATAATTATGCAGACAATGCAGGTTTACGTTATTCAGGCTTTCATTTAATTCAAATACTTTTAATTTAGCAAAAGGTAACATTTGCACAAATATACACAGCTACGTAAAGTATTGTTGAAGTAGTAGTTTTGGAAGTTGTAAATTACCACTTCTGTATAAATACATATAGTTTGCTGTATGTGATTTAGATTTTGTTGGTCTCTCTTTTAAAAACCAAGGTTGGATTCCAAAAAACTAACTTTTTGGATTCCTTGGGTTTTGGCTTCTTAAGTGTTTCGTGTTGAGCACAGCATCGTCTTTCTCAAACATAAAGTGAATTTGAGCTCTAGAATCTTATCATGTTTGCATTAGTTTTAGATCTCAAGGGACGCTAGAGTAGGTAATATAGAGCTCAAGCTCAGGCTTTCTATTATTCTGATGCTAATTTATAAAAGTTTGGGGTTTTTTGGAGTCAATGCTATGAGGCTGTGTCTCTAATAGCAACCTCTGCCTTCCTAAAAAAGTTTGTGGAGCACACCAGCTGAATTATGAACAATACAAAGATACATTGTCAAAGAAATGTTTTTTTTTTTAAGTTTCAAGATGCTATGCTAAGATTCTTGCCTGATTCTGTTGTCTATAATGGACTTTACTGTTCTTGTTTTTCGGGTCGCTTCTTTCTGACATTATCATGTTATCTCACCGCTGTGTAGGACCTATACGCTGCTGGAGAGGAGAAGTGGGGGACGGACGAAGCAACATTCATCATGATCCTAGGAAACCGCAGTGTGACCCACCTTCGCATGGGTGAGTCCAGTTCATGTGATGATTAGCATGGTGGTGAGGCATCCGGTACATTCCCAGTGTGACCTCAGGTCTCTGTGGCAGTAAAAGCCTCAGGGGTTATTTATTCACAGGTCTTGCTGGATGTTTCTAAAAACCTGAATGAAGGCATGTATGCGACAGATGAGAGAGAAATATTTAACTTTTTAGAAAGCTGCATGTAAGCAAATAACTGTTAAATCTGCATTATTAGCAAGATCTCTGTAAATGAGTGGAAGTTTTGCTCGTGTGGTAACATCATAGTCCTTTGTTTTATAGTCTGACGACACAAAGATTGAACTCTGTGGCCAAAGTGACAAAATTATTTAGATGAATTGAAATGATTTTGCCAAGTGTCATAAAAGGTTGTGGTAGCATCATGCTGTGGGGAAATTCTGTTTGTATTGGATTGAATATAAATCAAGGACTTCCTGCTTTTTTCAACTTCACTTAAACTCAACAGCTAGCTGGTTAAAAGTTTAACATAGTGTCTCCAACCTGAGACGGTGGTCCCAAAACCTACATCAAAACTGGCTTTCAATTTCTTAACATTACAGCTGGTCTCAACCCAAATGAAAAATGAAGGATCGTGCTTAAAATCTTGGTCCATACCAGTTCAACCAATTTATATAAAATCATCCTATTCCGAAAAGGAAAGTCAGATGTCCGACCAGAATCATGCTACAGACTAATAGACATTGATGTGGGAAAAAAATTACTTGCCAAGCACTGTCAGGTGAAATTACTCAATCAGGTTTATTCATATATTGTGCACAATACAAAGAGCTGGTAAGAGAATCAATATTAAAGCAGTTCTGAGTGAAAAGCTCTCTCAGGGAGAGACAACACATGACTTTTATACCAAAGACAAGGGATCCAAAATAAGGGGAGAGACAGTCTGGTTCTCATGCAGCTGCATCTCCCAACCTTGTACATGTAACTCAAATAGCATCATTTGGTGAGAGTTCACAAGCATTTAGAATAAAGATATAGCAATACAACCAGCAGGTATCACCTTATAATAATTTGTCCACCACAACATTTACTGAATTTTTACTGGATCGTATATGTGGTATATATTTGAGAAAATATGCACAGTTATAACCAAGAATGAGAGAAAATCCTGAGGAATTCAAAGTGAAATTACAGTATGTTGAAAAGCATCATCATTCCTCAGAATGTTTAAAAGAAATCACTAAAATCCCATCAGATGCAACCTCCCTTATCCCCAAACAAACTCAATATTAAGTTTAAAGTGATCTATTACCTCACATTAAAATATGTTGTCTTGTCTTGTTTTTATTTTGTTCAGTTTTTGATGAATATGAGAAGATTGCAGAGATGTCCATCGAGGATAGCATTAAGAACGAGCTGTCTGGAGACTTCGAAAGGCTCATGCTGGCTGTTGGTAAGAAATACACTTCAGAGTTACTTTAAAAAATGAAGCTACGGCATTGTTTATATAACCCAGCCCCTGATTCTTGTGTTTTCTCACAGTCCAGTGCATAAGGAGCGTTCCCATGTTCTTTGCCAAACGTCTCTACAAATCAATGAAGGTATGAGCACATAGCCATTTCGTTTATGTTTAATATTTTATTTTAAACATTACCTTCTCCCACAAATATTCTTTTTCTTCCTCTTTTAGGGCCTCGGCACAGCTGATAATACTCTCATCCGCATCATGATTTCTCGCTCTGAAATTGACATGCTGGACATCCGGGAGTGTTTCCGTCTCAGATACGAGAAGTCGCTTTATAACATGATAAAGGTCTGGTAATCACAAGAAGTAAAACATTTTAGATGCATTGTCGTAGAATGTAATTCATCTGAAATGTTAGTTTGTGTCTTATTCGTGTGAATTAGGATGATACATCAGGCGACTACAAGAGGACTCTGCTTAACCTGTGTGGAGGGGATGATGAGTAAGTTTTGGCCTCACTGCAGACAGCAGACATAACCAGTAGAGGGTGCTAGAGTACAAACTCTCAGTTACTGATTTTTTTTCCCCAGAGTGCATAAAACTGAAGCAGCTGTACAAAATGGGTGCAACATGTCCTCATATTAACACTGCAGGCACAAGTAAAAACCTTGTTAGTGAAGCTAATGCGTTTTGTGTAGGAGTGACTTTATTTGACAACATCTGAATCTTCCAAAAAGTGCAGCGAAACAGGAGGTTTTGACTTTACTGAGTGTACAATGTTGTGTCAAACTGATTGTTACAGCTTAGCTGGAGAGTTCTTCCCTGAAGCTGCTCAGATAGCCTACAAGATGTGGGAATTAAGTGCCATGACCAAAGTGCAGGTTTGGATCCCATCTGCTCTTTAGATGTGTCGTTGCATGTTAACCTGGAATCTCAAATACCTGCTGGCTCCTCAATAATCTGCTTCTAGATGAGCTCGTGCCGAAGCCACGTGAGCACAGGGATGGCTTTGTTTAACTTTGGATATGATGAGAATGCTGTTCCCACCCCCGACACACAACTAGTTCTTGTTTGCAATCCGCTCTCCAGACCCTCCGTGTGCAGATCAATGTGGCATAGAGGACGAACGTCAGAAAGGCCTCAGCATTGTTGTAAACAAAAGACTGTCTCACTAATGCTTTGTAACTCCCAGCTGTTTCTCAAGTCCACCAACATTTTCATTGTCGGTGTTGCTGTGAATTTTGACTTCATAAGGTCAGCTGCCCCCTCAAATGTCAGGGGTTGATTATCATATGGCTCAGTCTTCACCACAATCAGTTAAATAATCTCTGCACAGCAAACTATAATGTGAAAATTTTCCCTTTTGCATGTTCTGCTGACCTCTTTTTCTTTTTAATTTTGTTCTAAGCATGCGAATACCAATCACAACCACTAGTGTGTGCATCAGCAGCTGTCCTAGATTGATTATCTTCTTCTCTCTATTGATTATCGTTCTTCTAATTTTGTCATTTCCACTTGCTCAGCTGAGGTCCACAGTCCGCCCTGCGCCTGATTTCGACCCTGCAGCCGATGCACAAGCTTTGAGGAAAGCTATGAAGGGTTTTGGTATGTATCTTTAATACACGTGCATTTCTGGTCCGAAGCATACGAACACTCACCAGTAGAGAAATGACATTGCTTTTAGGCTCACTTGAATCATTCTTTTTCCAGAGTCGAATATCGATACAACAAAACATTAGCATTTAAAAAATAAATAAGTGGGAGCACAGGTTGGAATTAAAATTTCTCTATTTCACACAGGGTCAAAATTATACATACAGCAATAAGTGATTAAATGACCCTTAGCCAGTAACGCTAAGCCTCAAGGCTTTTGTTGTTATTTTAATTTAAGTTAGTGAATTAAACTTTCGAACTTAAAAAAAATGACCTCCTGTAAAGCATGGGATGTGCCGCAGGAAACTAACCACTTTAAATGTGGTTAGTGCCACTAATCACTTCTGATGAGTGGCAAAATAGCCAGGCTGAAATGTTGAAATGCATTTTTCTGATGGCAATTTAAGAAAACTTTACTAGGGAAACCACACAAAACCCAAAACAAACAAACAAACAAAAAAAACTTGTTCATGCAAATCTTTTGAAAATATGAAGTTGTTTTTGATTAAAAGAAAATCACCAAAGATGTCCATAATGTGCTTAGGTAAATTTCCACGTGCACAATAATGTGAGCTTTGAAGTTTTCTTTGTATTTTGTGTAAAGTAAATGTTTTTTCCTCTTACCTAAAAACAGGAACAGATGAGGATGCGATCATTGACATCGTTGCACAAAGAAGCAACGCCCAGAGGCAGGAAATCAGACAGGCCTTCAAATCCCTACTGGGAAGGGTGAGAGAAACAAATGTTTAAAAAAATTAAACAGGATTATAGAAAGGATACAATAGATAAATATTAAAGACATATAACCACTCCTGGGGTCTAAAGCTTATTAGTCATAAAATATTCCGTGTGGTGGGAATTGTTTGAGACCTCACTGTATTCGATCCTCTTCTAGGACTTGATGAAGGACCTGAAGTCTGAACTGTCAAAGAACTTAGAGCGACTGATTATTGGGCTCATGCTGACCCCAGCAGAGTTTGATGCCAAAATGATGAAAAAGGCAATGGAGGTAATGTATGAGTGGACCCAAAGCATTTAATGATCTCATATATTTTTGCATGTAGGACTTTCAGTGACCTCAGGTGAACTTAGCATATTTGTTAGTATCTCTTGTACAGACAAGATGCTCATGGATAAACTACATCTCTCCATAGATCCATTTATCCATTTATTATTATTATTTTTAAATATGCTGGGCTGGATTGTGTTCAGTTAAAAGATAAATGTTGACACACAATTTGAATCAAATCATGGGAAACTCTCCTGCTGGCACTTGGTTTTATCTATGCAGTTTCTTTAATCACTTCAAATTAGACTCAAAAGGGAAATGAAATGTCTTGTAAACATATTTATACTGTCAGCCCTCCAGCAACTACTGTAGGACCCTTCAGATTTAGTGTTGCCTACCCGAGGTACCACTAGAAGCATAAAAGCTTTAAAATGTGTTATTTCAGAATAATTATATCACACTGAAAATTTTAGAAAAATCAACTTTTTGATTCACATTGTAGTGTAATAAAAAAATTCCAATTCCAAACAGCTCTCATACTATAAATGGAGCCTTTATTGTATTTTATATTTGACCTTTTAAATTTTTGCTTTCTTTAGATATAAAAACTAAAATGCACCTATTTTCCTACATTTCAAATTGGGAAACACAAGAGATTATGCTATTGAAGTGAGGAGATGTGTATTGATCACCATCCTTAAATTAGAAAATGACTCCAAGAAAATAGTTGCTTGCCTAAATTCATTACTGCATTTCACAGCAATAGCTGTATGGTTCAATAAAACCTGAACTGTGATCATAAATCTTGCAACCGCTCGCATTGAGGAGGATGATAATGGAGAAAAAAAATGTCCAAATTTCTATTTTTAGCAGAAAAAAGTGATAGCTTGCAACCACCAGGTGATGACAACCAGCTATTTGGAGACTTTGATGCCCTTTTTCACCTGGGATGACAGTATTTAAGGAGGTGACATTCTTTCAAAATTGTAAGAGTTTACACATCTACGTTAACCTTTGAATTTGACTCTATAATGAAAAACTTAACTTTGCCAGCATAAGAAGACTTCATAATTCTTTCATAAATCGGTGTGGTTGTAATAGAGGTTTAAAGCTGGTGTGAGAATATCATGGCCATTACTCAGGAACTATTTGATAACCAAATTAGCTTATTAGTGTTCACACTCTTGAGTACCTCCACATTTTTTCCCGTACACTTTTCGCAACTTTACTACTTCTGCATACTTTGTGTGATTTCAACAGTTCAACTTTTACCATATTCTGCTCATGCAAGATGTTATGGCTATGTCTTTTCATATTGACATTTTCTAGTTCCAACCCTAATTACAACCCTCAGTCCAACACTAATTCCAGCCTGTTGTGACCTTACCGTTTAGCTTGGTAAATAGTGTTCTGTGTGAATTGTTTCGGTGGGAATTTTGCATTAACTCAAAGTTTTCAGTCCTCTTCTGCAGTTTTTCTATTTGCGTTTTATGTCCTTTTGCTTTCTCCTGCTGCTTCTTCCTATTTCTTATATTTCTGTAACTCTTCCATTGAATTCAAATGCCTCTGCAATTTTCTCTAAAGATATTCATCGTATAGCATTTACACTGCATTTTCGCAGAAAATGCAATTTATTTTTTCTAATTCACGACTAAACTGGTGGTGCGTTCATTTCCTGGTGCTACATGCAGTAAAGCAGATTCCTCGGTGGCTCTGAAACAATAAAAAGAAAAGTGGAAAATACTGTTTGCCAACCAGGCATGGGCCAATAAAAGACTCATAAAGCACATCAACCTTGAGTGAAAACACCACAATGGCATTGTATTGTTGTATTTACACAAACATTTTAAGCAAATAATTAGCTTTTATTTAAAACAAAATACTAAAATCATTACAACTCCTGCGAATAATTACAGTTAAAACAGTGCTATCTTCACCATATATTTTTAATTAGGTATGCTAATTGTGCAGGATATATGTTTCTGACATGCTCCTCTTTAGACTGGGAGTCTCTGACAAACTAAAAAGTTTGTCAGAGTTTTTTAGGTTGTGACCATAATCTCTATATTTTCCATAATTTCCAAAAGGAGCATCAGGATCAATGGAAATATTCCATAATATAAGTTATTTGGAGAATAATAAACCATTAAACTTAAAATATACTACTACTAGGATAAATAAATTTGTACACAATGTGTAAATGCATAGCTATAAAATAATTTGTTTCCATGTATGATAATTAGGACAAACTATCTATTGTTGGCTACAAACAGGAGTATAACTTAGCTAAAAGATGAATGTCAGTGTCTAAAGACTAGATCCCATGTGCTTTCCTTTTAGATGCAAGATCTTAGTGACAATGTTGTGAAAATGTTGTGAAAACTTTGCTTTTTTTATGTGTAATTTTAACAGGGAGCTGGGACAGATGAGCACGCTTTGATTGAGATCCTAGTTACCAGAAAAAACGAGGAAATACAAGCCATGAATGCTGCCTACAGAAATGGTGAGTCTGGGATTTGAATTAAGATCTAATATCACTTTCTGAATCTGAAAACTGTACTTCACAGGCTACAAGAAGTCTTTGGAGGACGCCATTCATTCAGACACATCAGGCCACTTCTGTCGCATCCTTGTCTCTCTCGTGCAGGTAACCATCATCATCATCATGAGAACTCAGTCTGCGAGTATTTTCCACGCCCACTCACTGGCTGAAAGTCTGGTTTGTCTTCTCAGCTCCGCCTGACTCTCACAGACACAAAGATCTACTTATTCACGTCATTTATTTCCTTCAGAATGTCGTGACATACTTTTTTTTCATACTGAGGATAACAACGTTTGTGGTTAACCGCTGACAGTCAGTAGATCAAAGGTGGGCATATCAAAATTTACATCTGACCTTATTTGCTATGGTCAGGGTGCAAGAGAAGAAGGACCTGCAGATGTGGAAAGAGCCTGTGCAGACGCTCAGGTGAAGCAGTTTATGACTTCATCTTATTTTGTTTACTATCTAGAATGCAGACAAATCGATTCAATGCCTTTTCTCTCCCACTCTGGTTTTGTAACAAATCAGGAACTTGCAGATGCATGCAATGCAGAGTCTGATGACATGGAAATGAAGTTCATGAGCATCCTGTGCACCAGGAGCTTCCCACACCTCAGGAGAGGTAAAGATCAAATCTGAATCAATAGCAATGGCCTAATTGCAAATCTAGTTCTAAGTCAGTCAGCTCTGTCCCAGCACTCAGTGATTTCACTCTTTGTACTCATCACAGTGTTCCAGGAGTTTGTCAAATGCACCAACAAGGACATTGAGCAGATTATCAAGAAGGAAATGTCTGGCGATGTCAAAAACGCCTTTTATGCAATAGGTAACGGCTACATTGATTCTTAAGTTTCATATTTTGCTTTTTAAAGTGGACTTTGCTGCGACTCCTCCCTAGACGCTCCTCATTCTTTGTTGTATGTTCAGTTCGCAGTGTGAAGAACCAGCCATCTTACTTTGCAGACCGTTTGTATAAAGCCATGAAGGTATTGGTCACACATACAGAATCACTAAGCTGTCAGTGTATCACTGTTTTTTCAATAAATTATATTTTTCAGCATGGGAAATAATTTGCAAGTGGGTGTGGTAGGGTAGGTTATTGGAAACCCAACTGGACCATTAAATGCTTGCTGTTGATTCAGTGTTACTGAATCCTTAATTGAAAGGGGTGAGTTCAAAATAGAAACTTCGTGACGTTCGATCATTGAGGTGATTCTTTCTTTGAATACAGAAAGAACAGCTTTCTTTGATTAGACAAGGAATAGCGACTGGTAAATGGCCTATACTCTCAAGTCCAGACAACCCCAAAATGCTTCATGCTACATTCACTCATTCACCCATTCAAGCACACATTCACACGCTGATGGTGTAAAGATACAGGATTGTGGCTACAGCTGTCCTGGGGCACACTGACAGAAACAAGGCTGCCATACACCGGCGACCACCACCAGTAGGCAAGGCGGGTGAAGGGTAGACACCTACATGAACCCAAGCAACGGCCAAGAAGCCCCTCTCAATCTCCTTTTGCTGGTGTGGTTTGCCGGAGAGCACAGAGACTGACCAAAACAGAAAGGGTGCAATTTCTTTTTTGGACTTATGAAAGCAAGATTCTTATTTCTGATAAACTGTCTTGACCCAAGAAACCACTAATTTCAAATAGCAGTTTAAAGCATGGATCATTATCATGGATCTGTTTAAATAAATAAAATACAAAAATATTAGATCCTACTGTTTTAAACCAAAGACAAAATGCCCCTGAAGTGGATGCATTAACAAGACAGTGGTGCCTAACATGCCCATAAATCAGCACAATCTTATTCCCTGACCACAAATGTTATTGCATTAACAGTGGCCGGCCCGATTTCCTGACCTTGATCCAGTTAAAAAGATGCACAGCGACAGATGTGCTTGTTTCTGAGGCTTAATCCATGCAAAGAAACTTGGGGAAAATACTTTAATCGTCCTGGGCTGGGATGCCTGTTCTCAGGAGCCAGGAGAGAGGTCGGCCGACTCCATGCAACTCAGACTTGAAGAGGTTCCAGAGATTTGGGACCACTTAGCTTTTGTCAGGAAAACTAAATATTGATTTTAGTTTTCCTAAAATCAATATTTTGGAAAACTAAAATCCAAAATATGTTGAACCTGTTGAACCAGTTTTGCAAACTCAAACTCAACAAGTTTGAGTTTGTAAATAATAATCCCTACATTGCTTAGATTTCTCATTCTTCACTTTCTGTAGTGATGACATAAATTTGACATATTTTTTTACATTTTTGACAGAAAGTGCTCAATGTTCCTAACACATTAATGAACATGGAAAAAAAAGCTGCTTTAAAATTTTGAGTTTGACCCATTTTGTTTTTACCCATTTAAAAAAAAACTATGCACAAAGTTTGTGCTTTTATAATTAATATGTAATGTAATCTATTGTGTTGGAACTGTAAAACAGTAAGCAAGGGGCTAAAGTCTGCAGTTCTTTCGGATTTTCCCAAATAATGTGTATTTAAATATTCTGCAAATTAGAATAAGCAAAGTATGACTAGTAAGCACGACCTTCTTCTTCAGGGACTTGGTACAGATGACAGAGCCCTGATCCGCATCATGGTGTCCCGTAGCGAGGTTGACCTTTTCAACATTCGCAAAGAGTTCAAAGAAACGCACGACGTCTCCCTCCATGAATTCATCCAGGTAGAGACTATGATTGTAAGTCTAAGACTTAGACACACTAACATGCTTGCCAAGTTAATTGTGTTCTCATCCTGCTTGTGTGTCTGCCATGTTATTCTGCTGTTTTTTTTTCTTTGTTGCCTTTTTGTTGCTCTGTGTGAGCATGCATCTGCAGATCCTTCACAGCAGCAGCGTCCTTCAAACGCTGCTGCTGTGGTGAGGTGGTGGGGTACGGTAATCTATAGCTTCCTGCGGTGGACTGCAGGCATGTGGCTACCGCACAGCTGTTTAGGAATTTCCCTAACCCAACTTCCTCTTCGTATCTGCTGTGTGATTGGCTGTTGGCTGCAGAGATAGGAAGTTCCTTAAAGCCGTTCTATAATAACTTACAGATGAAATCACCCTGACACCAATAAAGACTAGCGAGCAGAATGCCCTGGATTTGCTTTGACAGAAATATTACCAAGCACCACAACAGAAATATAAATATGAGAGATCACTTTAATTTTCATTTCAATTTCAGTTTTTATCTTGTTTCAAGAGTTGCTTGTACCCACGCTCGTTGCTTTAGACATTTTGGGGCTTTTATTTGCAGAGGAAATGCCAATTTGCACACTTTGTCAAAAAGTGGTCATGGTTTAAATGGGTGGATAAATGACTAAAAGAAATAGCTTTGAGATACTTAGACACTCCAAATAACCTTCGACTTTAAAAACTACACATTGATAAAAAAAAATATTTATCTGGTGAGATCAGAAGACAGCCTTCATCTCAAGTTGGTATAATGTGAAGTGGACACAACTGGAATTTATCTAAAAATCGCATTAAATGACACAGGGATCTTAACTTGAGATGTCAGCAGAATTTCAAGTGCGTAGAGCTATATACACACACACATATATATATATATATATAACCTATAACAGAGGTTTTCTTACAGCTACACAGCTGTTCAATCCCAACCCCTTGAGTTCCCTTCGCATTGTGCGTGTGGAAATGCTTTTGCGTTCACAATT